>JARFJB010001442.1:3795000-3797500 GCA_036346205.1 Vesta saturnalis
TTGTAGTTGAAGTTAATTATCAAGGATTAAAATTTTATGCCATAAGTGCCTATTTTGATATTACTTATAATGTTATTGATAGTCTTAAGAATTTAGACAACGCTTTGAATTTTCTTAAAAATAAAAATATATTAATAGCGATTGATAGTAATGCACGATCTAAGTATTGGTACGATGTTTTAACAAATCAAAGAGGAAAAGTAATGGAAGAGTATTTAATTCTAAATTATTTATTATTAATTAATAATAATACTCCTACATTTTTGACAAAGAATGGATGCAGTTGTATAGATATGACAATCGTTAATCATGGTATGTCTAAATATATTGATAACTGGAAAATTGGAGAAGAAGAAAGTTGTTCGGACCATCAATTAATTAGCTTTAGAATTGAAAACATAGAAGTTACTGAATTTTGTAGAAATCAACAAATCAGGTTTATAGTTAGAAAAGACAATTTTGAAATTTTTGATACTAATTTAGTTAAAGAGTTTATTAATATGTTTAAGTGCGTTGATAATAAACATTTAGATATGGAATTAAAAGAGAAGGTTGAAAACGATACTAATTTTGAGGTCTTTATGGATAAGTATGATTTAGCAATTCATAATGTTTGCAAAAAATCTTTTTACGTATCTAATAACAAAAAGAATAACAAACATTTTGGTAAATCGGTTTCATGGTGGTCACATGATTTAAAGGTGTTAAGAAAAAGAGTTAACGCATCTAGAAGAAGATTTCAAAGAACAATTCAAGACGAAAAATTACGACAAGAAAGAAAATTAATATATTTAGAAGAAAAGAAAAGTTATCAAAAATTAATAAAAGAAGAACAATTTAAGTCATGGAAAGAGTTTTGTAACTTAACTTCTGAAATTAATCCGTGGAACGTGATTTATAAAATGGCAAGTGGTAAACTTAAGAAAAACTTTAGTTTAAGTACCGTTATTAAGCCTGATGGAAGCTACACTACTGCAGAAGATACGTTGGAATACATGATGGACTACTTTACTCCGAATGATTCTAAAGAAGACGACAATGGTTATCATAAAGAAGTAAGAAAAGAAATAGAATTAAATATAGAGACTGACGATGATGAAGAATTCCAAATTAAAGAAATAGAAGAAATTATTCAAAGAATGAATCCCAAAAAATCTCCAGGTAAAAACGGAATAACAAGTGACATTATGTTTAGAGTTTTCAAATTATTTCCAAATTTTATTACTAGTATATATAATAAATGTTTAAACATTTCTTATTTTCCGAAAGAGTGGAAAAATGCGCTTATTATTCCTATTATTAAACCTGGCAAAGAAAGTAGTAACGACGTTTCCAAATTTCGACCTATTAGTTTATTAAACACAGAAGGAAAAATTTTAGAAAAGCTTATGATAAACAGAGTAATGCATCATTTTCACAAATATAATTATTTAAATCCAAACCAGTTTGGATTTACTTCTCAAAAGAGTACTTTGGACGCTTTACTTGCACTTAAAAATTTTATTACTAAAAATTTATCAATTAATAAAGATATTGTCGTTATCAGTTTAGATGTTAGAGGGGCATTTGACTCAGCATGGTGGCCTGCTATATTAAAAGAATTGAAAGATAAAAAATGCCCTGCTAATTTGTACAAACTATCAAAAGCATATTTTACAAACAGAACTGCTATGTTCCTTAATGATATACAAATTAACAGAGTAATTACTAGAGGATGCCCACAAGGTTCTTGTTCCCAGGGTTTTGGAACTTACAATATAATGCATGTTTAAACATAAAATATTCGGAACATACTGTAGCTTTAGCATTTGCTGATGACTTAGTTATTTTAACAAGCGGTCATAATTATTTGTATGCAGAAAATTATGCAAACATAGAATTACAAAAAGTACTTAAATGGGCAAAAAACAACAAAATTACGTTTAACGAAAATAAATCGAAAGTTATGTTTATTTCAAAAAAAAAATCTTTTAGAACAATTAAAATTAACATTTACATTAACAATAAAATTTTAGAACAAGTGGAGATTTTAAAATACTTGGGTATATATATTGATAATAAATTCACGTTTGATAATCATGTTGAAATTATAACAAATAAATGCTTAAAATTTGTACAAGTTTTATCCAGAAACGCAAAAATTCGATGGGGTTTAAAACAAAATGCCATAAAAACAATTTACAAAGGAGCAATTTTACCTTTACTTTCCTATGGAATTGTAATTTGGGAAGATGCCTTAATGAAAAAGAAAAACATTTCAAAATTAGAAAGAATCCAACGATTATTAAAATAAAAATGCTAAAAGGTTACAGGACAATTTCATATGAGGCTTCTTGTATATTAACTGGAATTACTCCTATTATAATTAAATTAAAAGAAATTTCAAATTTATTTAAAATTTCAAAAAACATAGTTCAAGAATTTTTAATTGATTCATCTATTAATTGTTGTCTTTGGACCCATCCAGGGTACTATCTAAAACTTAAACCAAAATATTGTG
>JARFJB010001442.1:3805000-4032500 GCA_036346205.1 Vesta saturnalis
CGAATGCACACGCCCACGCATTATGCGTACGTATGATGCGTCTTGCAGGCGCCAATATTTTATTAGTAAGATTAGGGACCGATGCTTCCTGTAACGCAAAGCTCAGCAGGATAGCCATAATACATCATTTTATCCAAATATTTGACACTTTTACGACCTTTTTCTGCAGTTTGAATAATCATTGATGCGATATGAAAAGAATTTTTATTTTTTAAAATATTTCAATCTTTTCTTTCTTTAAGGGTTGATACTGTTATTGAGGTTAATCCGGGGCAATCAAGAGTTGCATTCTCGAAGAGCCCATAAATAGCCCGTAATTATCTGACAAGAATATTTTTGTTCTTTTAATTTTTAAGGGTTGATATCTTTGTTAGGGTTGATTTAAGTAAATCTGGAGTTGCATATTCGAAAAGCCCATAAAACGCCCATAAATCTGAGACAAACGGGAAATTTTTAAGTATCCCAGGAAAAAAGTTGACGCTAGCTTAACGGCAAATCAGCACCCCCACACTTAAATATCTTTTTCCTCGGGAATGAAAAGAGCCCAAAAAATTTAATTGGTAAAATTTGAAAGCCCATAAAAATCCTGTAATTTCTATACGAAGCCCAAAAATTTTTGACATGGTGGGGGTGCCAGGTTAATAGACCTACGACTTGCATAGATAAATATTATTACAAATGTTAATAAAAACTTGATAAAACTCGAGATTTTGGATACATGCTCGTCTGGTCATTACGGTCAATACTTATCAATTAAACAAGGTATTGATCAACATAAAAAAAATATTTATCGAAGAATATTTTCCACGTCCGCAATAAATAAATTTAGATATGCGCTTACTAGTATAGTTTGGCATGATGCTGAATTAAATAGTTTAGGTACCGAGGCTTTGCTTTAACCATGAACACTAACAAATAAAAAATCGGGGGTTTGATTGTTATATAAAAAAGGTAAATTGCACCACGGTTTAGCTCAGTGAGGTACAAACTTATGAAACTTACGGTAATTGAGAGCTCATTGATTTTCAGGTGTGAGGGATGCACAGATTTATCCGCAGGTGTAATCAGTATTAACATTTGTTTGCTGTCGGACGCCACTCAATTTATAGGTTTAATAATTAAAATACAACAAAAATTGAGAAAGTTGTACCTTATTAACATAGGTAATCTAAATAACAATACACAATTGTAGTTATATGTATATTTAAGTAAAACAAAATGTCTGAATATTTCGGTATAAAATAACTCAAACGATATTTCTCGTAACCATTTACGATTTTAAATAATTACTAAATCAATACAACTATATAAGCTTATCAGCTACTTTTACTTAAAATTCAAAATGTAATAGATCATCACAGTATTCAATCAAAAAACGTATTGACCTATGTCAACACATATTACCGTATGATAGGTTATGAACTCAAATGTTTCTATCTTAGAACAGAAATCAACTGTTCTTTTATGACCGTATCAAAACAAAACTACACTGATTTGTTATTTACTTAAACTGCACTAAAAGGATAAGTAGTTACTTAATCTCGTCTTAAAACGATCTGTAGCCTTTTAGAGAGAGATTTTTAGAATTTTCATTTCCATTCACAAGACAAACATAGGATAATGTACAGGTAATTTCCATTTGTGTTCAACGTACAACTAAACGAACTGTAGCGTATATGAACGTAAGGTAATTTTCATAAAATGTTCCACCTACAATAATGTAAATGTAGATTAAACTAACGCAGATTCGAACGACCAAGTATATATATATATATATATATATATATATATATATATATATATATAACAGCATGTGTGGTTTATGCAAAACAAAGGTATCTCCATGTATGCTCGTGAAGATGGCATGCATTATCATTCGCCATTTGATGCATTTTTCGTGACTTCATGCAGCACACCTTTTACAACGATACAAAATTACTACCATATTGGGGACCTTCCAAACTCCAGGCCTTGCCACTGACAAGGGATTACCCTATTAAATATATTATTTCCAAAAATGTAATTAAAACCCTTACATACCTTATAAAAGGGAAGCAAAACTTAAAATGAAGTGAAGTGAAGTGAATTAAGCGGTTCAATACGCGTTTGCGCATAAAACAACTAAAATAGGTATTAATAAATATACACAGGGATTCGTAATTATGTAGACTTGTCATATACTAAAATTTAATTATTGAAAGAAACAAAAATGTTTAAAGATACTAATGTAATGTAAATATATTTTTCCGACGACCACATGTGAAAAGGATATATAGCACACAGATTACCTACTGCGAAAGTCACTAATATCACTCTAGAATTGAAAAGTAAAATATCACTCTAGTGTGATGTATGTCAACTATATGTTGACCTTGATCTCAGAGTATTCCACTTTTTACCTGGCACTATCTAACCATTGTGCTGCATAGTGTCATAAAACACAAATAAAATCACACTTTAAACTTAAAAAATGATTTATAAGTGTTTAATCAAAATTAAAATAAAATATTCCAATTCCATTAATTTTAATGTTTATAAATGTCATTGCATTTTTGACATTTCTAATAATCGTTAGCTTTTTTTGAATACTGACATTTTTAAAATGTGCAGTACTTCGAAAGCCTTCACTCCACTTTCTCCAGAAACTGATATCGAGGCTGATACTGTACAAGATGCACAAATAACGGAGACAAAAGACATCTCTAAATCTCTATTGCAAACTCCATTACACTTTACGAATTGCAATAATAATAATATTACTTGGGTGAAATGGGTCAGTTTCCATACTAGTAATGTAATATACTATATCAATAATAATGCAAATTTCGAAACTTAGGTAACGATAGCCAAAAATTGAAAACTAATTAAGGTAACAATAGCCAAGAATTGGCACGTTACAACACAAGCAGGTAAGGGATTTAGTAACTGGTTATGGAAATTAATAAGTTCAGAGCGCAACCAATTGAAGAAAATTAATATCATTTTATCTGCTGAAGAGCTAAATCAACATTTCACTACCGTCGCAGAACGTTTATTAAATGCTCTTCCTGTTAATACCAATAACGACAATGTAAGTATTAAAATATGTGCAGACATTTTTGATTCATTTGTTGTTGATGGTAGGTTCCCAGAATATTTCAAAATTAGTTCCTTTTTTTTTTTAAAGTGGAGACATCTTTGTACCAGATAATTATCAACCGATACCTATCATTTCGATTGTCACCCGGCATTTGACGTTATGGGCTATTTCTTTTGAATTAATCGATAATTTTCATCAAATAAACTGAAGTAGGTATACCGCAATTAGGATTAACATGTATTTTTCCGAAAAAACAATCATTTATACTATAAGAAACGTTGCGAAACTTTTTTTGGTTAAAATAAGTCGGAGAACTAAGCTCCTCCAAATGAGAATTTTGTAATATACTTCATTTGTCCACGTAAGTCTACAAAGTTGTTTCGTTTTGTCCACCATCTAAACAAAAGGCAGGTGTGCCAATAGAATTCGTTTCCTTCTTCACTTAAGTCCGCAAGGTTCTTTCATTTGTCCAACTTCCAAAAAAATATTTTGAAAGTGGAAAAATGATTTTTTAAACTTTTTATTTATTACCACTTAAAGCGGACACATGAAAGAAAATTGTGGACTAAATGGACATGGTCAATCGGTTCGCGTACATGGTTTGTTACGATTTTTCATTTGAAAGTGCCCCTGAAACAAAAATTCAAAAAATTTTACTTACACTAACTTTTTTTGGAATAAGAGCAATAAAAAAAACTTGGACTTAAGTGGGCAAACACAGGGCAACGTGTGGGTTTAAGTGGGCAAATCGATAGGCGTAGTTATTTTGTTAAATTATTTGTTCGGAGGTGCAAATGAAATGAAAATTGCAAATATCTCTATTTTCACTAAACTTTTCTTTGAAAGGAGAAAACCCTGAGAACTTACTTGGACAAATTCTCGACAATTGAAATAAGTTTTAGTTTTTACAAAATTCTCATTTGGAGGAGCCGGCTTTACAGATGTGGTTAAAATGACTTTCTTTGACAGTGAAATGTATTTTTTTGTTTCCCTGCACTACCAACTTCAATCATTTCATAAACAGTGCACATTTAATTATATTTAATAAAGAATCGTTTACAACAGTGAGTATGTACTTCGTATATCAGAAAAATACAAAATTCTTTGAACTACAGTCTATATTGAATGGCAAACCATCATTTAAATAAAATGGATACATATTCTGTGTAATGATATATTTATTACCTCGTATTGTAACGATGATAATTTTTAAATAGCCAGCACTAGTTGGTGAAAATATTCTAGAGCAGCTGCAATCAATGCCGCTAAAAAATTGGCGAAAGTCGGTATATCGTAGTTCCGGTATTCCAAAATATACGTTGTAGCGTTTTAAATTGAATCCAAGAAAAATTCGTTTTCTATTACCTGAAATTAGTTATTTTTACTTTTAATGTATTAACTTTAGTCTTTGTAATTCATTATATTTCGTACGGCTAACAAAAAGTAAAACGGCGTCAGAGATTTCATGAGTTACAATGGCAATTACAGAAAAACGAAATTATACCCATAAATTCTTCGTAACGCTTTACTTGCTTTGTGAACAGCAAGCATCCATATTCATGTGATTGTAAAAGAATTGAGTACACGAGCGCGTGCTTATCCTATGGTTCAGATTGTCTTCCGTTGGCGGTTACCTGTGTGCAGCGGAAGGGCCCATGTGTGCAATAATGATAAGCAAGGTATGTAACCTCATTCATAAAAAATAAACATTTTTCTGGGCATTTTTTCATCTTAAATTATTTAAGTACTCAAAAATAAATGAGATCTTCACATTTAGAGCTTAAATATTCACTCATTCCCTTAAATGGAGGGTGCGTTACTTGAGCTTTACTGGCTCCTACAACCACAATCGCGAATGAGAATGGATCAAGACAGTATATGAACCGGAGTTAGTAGCAGTATACCTACGAGGATCCTAGACCACATAGGCAATTTATGTGTGTGCGTGTGCATGCGCGTGTGCAGGTGTGCGCGTCCGAGTGTGAGCGAGAAGGAGAGGGGGAGGGAGGGACATATACAGTAAATTACAATAAGTATGAGAGAGAATACGTGAAGGGCAAACACAGGCTCTTTTCGGCGGGAAATGTAAACTCACGGTCATGCGGTGCTTTAATGGTATGTTAATGATAAGAAAGCGAGAGACATGGTGATTCTTAGAAATCTAAAAATAGAACAAGTTTCCTGAAACGGGAGGACGTCTTAGCTCGAAGTGTATTGCCTCTTCAGGGCCATTGTCTACGTCAAAGATCATTGACCTAGTGTGTAAAGTTGCTTTATTCTTAAAAAGGACATACGCCAAAGTTCATCAACCTTGAATAGGAAGTTGGCGATTCCTAGAAATCTAAAAATAAAACACATTTCCGGAAACGAGAGGGAATCGTTGAATTAAATCTAAAGTTCGATAACCTCTTCAGGGTCACTGGCCTGGATAGATTCATAAAAGTGGCCCCATATCATTTTCGAGGGAAAATCATTCTTAAAAGTTTCAAAAAATGGACAATCCACAGTATGTAACGGTTCCTTGACTTGAAGAAACTCCTGCAAATGAATTTTAGCAATTGGTGAAATGGGCATTCCAAAACAATGACACATCTTTTTTCTAGAAAATAGATAATCCTGTTATAACTGGTTTGCATGCGTCTATACCATCAGTCACTTCTAAAAACCTGTGTGAACGTAAAAGATTGTATGTATAAAACTGCATTGTTTTATTATTATTACTAAATATGTTATTACTGTACAGGACAATTATTTTTATTATTCTTGTATAAGTGCTTACTTAATTGGATAACAACAGGCAAATTAGAAAACTTAATTAGAAATACTTTATTTTGTCGTATAAATTGTAGCGCTTGAATCAATTTCTTATATGTGTACTCAAGTTATTGAATTACCTAGACAAGCAATGGAGCTGATTAAACGTAAGGACACATTTTCATCTTAAGAAAAAATCTTAGTTGTAAAATATAGTAGTAATAAGTTAGATGACGATGATCATAAGAATGAAAATATACTTAAGCTAGAAAGTAATTTATTACAGCAAACCTCCTCATCTGTACGGCCTACCAAAGATTCATAAGCAGGGAATTCCTCTGAGACCAATTGTGAGCTCAAGAAATTCACCTCGCCACCCATTAGCACACTATCTGCTAGGTAGCATCACACCCTTATCGGGAAAAACCGAGTCTATGGTCAAGAATACCCAGCACTTCGTGGAAACCATCAGAAACTTCCAACCAAACCACGAAGAAATACTGGTAAACTTCGACATTGTTAGTGTATTCACAAATGTGACTACCGATAAGGCACTAACTATCATAAGAGACAAGCTGGAAAAGGATGAAACGTTAGACGAACGGACGCAACTCTCGGTAAACACAATAATGGAACTTCAGACAATATGGATTAGAACTACATATTTCCAGGTAGAAGACAAATTCTACCAACAAGAGTTTGGGATGGCGATGGGTTCCCCACTATAACCCATAGTGAGCAATATATATATATATATATATATATATATATATATATATATATATATATATATATATATATATATGGAAGACTTTGAAGACCAAGCGATATCCGAATTCACAGAGAAACCAAGGATGTGGCTTAGAAACGTGGACGATACTTTCGTAGTTTGGCAACACGGCAAGCATAAGCTAGATGAATTCCTAGATCATCTAAATAGCCGCGCACCCTCCATAAAATTCACAATGGAATTGGAGTCGGAACAAAAACTGCTATTCCTGGATGTACTTGTACACTGGAATGACAACACTTTCACGACAAGGGTATACAGGAAACCTACCCAAACCTACACTACAACTCCGATCACCACAAAAACGTGAAGTTAGGTGTGGCAAAATGCTTGTACGATAGAGCAAAAACGATATGCTCAAAACAAGAGGACCTGAACAAAGAAAAAGAAAATATCGCTAGAACACCTAACCTAAACAGGGAAAGGGTAACCGAAAAAGAAGAACCTATATATACAGCGATAATACCATATATACACGGTACCTCAGACAAAATACGAAGAATAGGCAGCAAATACAAGATACGCAGTGCCTTCAAATCGACCAGAACGCTCAGGGGAATACTAACCAACACCAAACCACACAATGAAGATCAGAATTCCAAGAATTGTGTATATAACCTACCATGCGAATGCGGCAGAGCATACATAGAAGAGAGCAGTAGACCACTCAAAGTGAAAACGCAGGAATATAAAAACAACGTCCGCAAGGGCGAAACAGAAAGATCAAGAATCGCCGAACATGTCTGGAACGAAGACCACCGCATCCAATGGGATAACATACAGATAGTGGCAAAGGACGAGAACACAACTCGTTGAAAACTCAAAGAAGCCACATACATCGCACTAGCAGAAAATCCAATAAGCCAAGTTAGTGTAGAAATGAAACCCATATGGATTCCAATAATGCGCGAAGAGCTTAAGCGCAATACACCTGCGTAAGAAGTTACTGCGCAACATGCGCAATAAACTTCTGCGCAACCACGAAAAGTTAATTATATATATATATATATATATATATATATATATATATATATATATATATATATATATATATTGGATTACTCAGTACAAGTAAGTGAAAGGTACCAAGTTCGAATCTGAGAGTAGTCAAGTGCTTGGGAAAAAATTATATATAACATACGAATTCGACTCGAGTGCGAAAACAGTCCTTCTCAGGACTAAGCCTGATGACGGAAGCAGAGTCTGCTTCCGAAACGTCGCACTCAAAAAGCATAAACTGTGGAAATAGGCCGATCAACTCCACTAAAAAGTAATTTATCCCTTACCAAGTGCTATATGATAAAACTAAAACAATTAAGGAACGCTTTAAAAAATTAACGGGGCAAACTATTGATTCTTGTTTTAATGGTAGGATACTTACATGTATTATTGTTAATGTAAATATCAAAGATCCTGTAACATTTTTAAACCATGCATATATTTTTGATGATAAAATTAGTTTAATACTAAAAGAGTCCATGTTGAAGGTGAACAACATCACAATATGAAAATTGAATTAAAAAGGTTTGCAGTCAAAGACCAAATTGTTGGTGTTGGTATCCAATGCTATCAAACTAATGTCTATAATAAACTACAAACAAAATTGGAGGAATTTTAAGAAAGGGATTCACGATGGTCTTCGCACGAAATTTTACATTTAAAAGTTAATATTAATAGCTAAGTTCCTCTAACGTGGAATACACATTAAATTGCTTAATTTCATAGCAGTCAAAAAAGTTGTTAATGTAATTAATAATGTTAGTTATCCTTACTTCAGTGAGGTTTTAAATTATGAATCAATTGAGTTTCCCATTAGAACAACTGATATAAAAAATTGGAAGAATTACACACTTCAATAATTACAGATTGTGTAAAAGATAAAGAAAACAATACCATTTCTACCGACTACTCAGTAATGCGACAAAGAACACACCAATCTTTAGAATAATACTTTTTAACGATGACGAAACATCACTTTGCATGGATATAAATGTAAGAAAGTAATTTCTAACAGGTATTTAAATCATTTTTTCTCAAACATTATTTTAGAAATACATTTAACGTAATCAACTCAATCAATGTTATGCTAGATTACTAAATGAAACTAATAAATAATATTTAGGATTTAAACCTGTGACGCCAAAAAAAGTTTAAAATTTGTACTTTATGCGGTTCTCGAAAGCATTTTGGAGAAATGTATTAAATGCTCTTATGATGACTCATAATTTCGTTTGTACAGGAGAGAGATTTGTATACAATGGTTTATCGGAGAACTGCAATAGATTGCAAACTGGACAAACGGCATTCTCAATATCATCGTGCCAATAGAAACGTTGACTAATGATCAAAGTTCATACGACATATATTAAGTTTAAGGACCACGACGATTTGACGGGGAAGTTTGGAGGCGCGGCACATCGAAATTGCAATCAAAATTTTAAAGACACGCAAACGGGTCCTGTTGAATTCCGTAACTTGAGTGGTTATGACGCTCATTTCCTCATTCGAGAGCTAACTACCGGTTTCACAAGAGAGGCTTCTCTGTTACTTTTATACAAGAAGAAATATAAATCCTTCACGCAGTCTGTAAATAGCAAATAGCAAAATTTAGATTTATACACTCATTTAGGTTTGTAGTACTTAGTATTGATAAGTTAACCTCTTATTTAGATAACGATAAAAAGTTAATTACGAGATCCGCGTGTAGTAGCGAGGATGAGTTTAATCTGTTAGTGCGCAATGGTATTTTCCCATACGAATGCACTGGTTTAATGGGACAGACTAAACGAAACAAATTTACCATCAACAAAAACATTTTATTGCCACTTACTAACGAAGATGTTGGCGAAAAAAACTATTTACATGCGATTCAAGTCTGGAACGCCTTTATGGTAGAAACATTTGGATAATATTCAGATTTATATCTAAAAACGGACGTGTTATTGTTAGCTGATATTTTTGAAATTTTCAGTGTAACTAGCTTAGGTGCGTATCAGTTAGGCCCCTGCACTATTACACAGCTCCCGGTCTAGCATTTGACACTATGCTAAAAATAGATAAGCCAAACTAGAAGTGCTTACTGATATCGATGTTATGTTTTTTTGAGAGCGGCATCAGGTACGGAGTAGCACATTGCTTTAACCGTTATGAAAAGACCAATAACAAGTATATGGGCAATAACGACGATCCCACTGCCATTTTATTTAATGTATTTTGCTATTAATAATCTTTATGGAAATTTAATGTAACAATTCTTGCCGTATGGTGAGATTTCCTTTGTATATAACCCCAACTTTGAATCCATACGATTCGCATACGTTGTAGAGTGTGGTTTCGACTATCCGCTGGAATTGCATTTGCACCATGGCGATTTACCCTTAGCGTCAGAACATATGGTTCCACCTGGTTCCAATTTAAAAAAATATTACTCGGACTATATCCGGAACGTAATTAAATTGTTCATTATAGGAACCTAAAGATGTATTTGGCACTTGATTTGAAATTGACAAAATTAAATGGAGTCTTGAGCTCTAAACAGACACCTCGGTTACGAAAATATATCGAAATCAATACAACTTTACACAAGCAAACTAAAAATGAATTTAATACAAATTTCTTCAAGTTAATAATGTGTTGGTGCATATAATTGCAAACTAAATTTCTATAGCTGTGCCATATTCGATAAAGATATGGTAATTATCGAAATGAACAAGTTGGAAGTTTTTTTAAATAAACCCATATACGCAGGATTTACCGTTTTAGGCGTCTCTAAAACTTTCCTATATGACTTCCATTCAGTGACGCCAGCTTAAGAATTTCGGAGTATGCCCACTCTAATAATTGATCGCCCTTGTAATTGCAGCTGCTAAACTAGCACTATAATGGAATAACGTTACTGCTACCAAGTGTAAATGTTTTTAAGTAATGTAACAGATGTCTATTTTACAATGAATTATGCACACATGTTAATGTATTACGCTGGATGTTGATTCCTATAAAATTTGAGCCACAAATAGATCATACAATTATTGATCTACCTAACGTCAACAGTTGATGAATTTTTGGAAAAAAATAATGTAATTTTTTACTTTTTACCTTAGAGACAGGCTCTACCAAAATCAAAATTTAGGAAAGGGGATTTCAATTTAACTCTACGAATCTGTAATAGACTTTACAAAATGTTCAACAATTTTTGACAATCGATGTCTACGAAGTTCGGCAATACATATACGTAGATAGACCTTACACACCCATACAAAATTAACTGTGCTCCTAGATTTTTAGTTAAATTGATGAGACATCCTTACCGAGATAGTGTAGTTGTGGTAACACGATCTGCTCAGCATTCCGGAGGTAATGGGTTCGATTTCCGTTACCGTCTACCCTGTATGAGGTTTTTTCAGGGGTTTTTTCTCATACACATATAGCGACAAGGTCACTGCGTATACGCACACCATGTGGGCCATTTAAGCGAATTCTGTGGTAGTATCTTGCCCTCAGAACCCTAACTACGTTCCTTCCAATCCTATCCTGACCGCACGTACCCTTAATCCCACCATGCATACCTACTTAGTGTATGTATATTGGGAACCATGACTGTGGCTGAAGGAGCTTGAAAAGCTCAAGCAGCCCCTCGCTGGGTAGAGAATGAAACACGTGGCCTTTTCCATTCCCATCATGCTTTGAAGTATAATTTGGCAGATGTCCTAGTTCATGAACAAGATTTTTTAACACTTTAGGAAATATTCCTACTTTGTCCTTATACGAGAAACTGCTTTTACACAAACGTGTTCCTTTACTACGTTATTGTACTAGATTATTTAAATGGTTTTTCGTGTTTATCATTAAATTCAAATGATTAAAATTCACATTTGCCTTTGCAACTCACTGAGACCACCCACTGCTTTAGGCTAGGACTCTGCACTGTAATACATTTAGTACTTACGTTTTAAAGGGCGGATTTCTAGGCACGGATTTAGATTTTAGTGGCTTGCTCATTACCAGTAACCTGTATTGTATCGTATCTTGATAGGCAAATAGTATTCTTGATTTTGAACCCCCGGCGGAAAAAGGGGAGTGGTAAATTTAACAAGTGCATCCGTGTATCTGCCTGCGGCGTCGTAGCTCCCAAACGGAGGAACTGATTTTGATTTAGTTTGAAGATCATCGGCTCTTTTCTAATTGATGAAGGGATTTGTTTACTTTTTATTAGAGGTTTTGATTTTTTTTTTGTTTGAAAGGTTCGAGACTGTTTTTAACTTTGATTCATGCAAATTTGTTTACTTTCATGAGGTTTTAAAAGTAGAACCTTTAAGTAGTATCGCGTTTTTTTAAACTTTTAATTTAATGTTACTCAAAAATTAGGTTAATGAAAAGGACAGTTGACTCTTAGTTTACTACGAAAATACCTGTTTTTAAAACCTTTGTCTCACCTCATTAACATTAAATGTGGCAGGATAATAAAGTGAAATGAGCTTGATGTTGTAGGGTGGTCTCTGCTCAAGTAACATATTTCAGAGTAGAGTCATGCCCCAAAGCGCACCGCCACCCGTAGTCAACGCTCCTGCGTCCATTGCAATGATGTTTTATCGAAATTTGGAAATAAAGTCAAGCTGATATATACCGGTACGGGCAGCTTGATTTATGAGTTTTCTGTACCCGATATTTACAAAATATTGAAAAATTGGGTACATCATTCTGATAACTTCTTTGGTATTCCTCTAGTAAATAAAAAGTTTCTTGCTTGATAAACGATTAAAACAATCGCCCTATCATGCAGGAAATTGTGGATTGCCTGCGAAAATGAACGTAGACATTATTCAGATAGTAGTTTGTAAAAAAGTTAAGCTAGATAAATATACGAAATGTGTTGTAGAAATGTATTGTACAATAAGTGATGTAAATATAGTCTTAGAAAATTTTAAAGTAGAAAATGTATATAAAATGTATAAAGGTTCCTAAACGTTGGTTCAATAGAAACAGAATTACAGAATATGCAGTTATGATAACCTGTACTCTTGATTTTTTTAATGCAGTGTCGATTATATTTGAAATGTAACTATTTGCTTGTGTCATTTACTTGTAATTGATATTTCTTTATTCAAATTTGTCTGGTTTAATGGTAATGACATTGCTCCATGTATTGATCTAGATGCAGTTAGCATGTGTTTTGTAGTGACATGAGTCTCTTGGATTTATAATGTCTTCATGTGTAGGTTTTCTCAACATGAATACTCAAACTTGTTCTGTGTATTAACTTTTATGCTTAAATCTAGAACGTTAATGGCTCTATTTTGTTCTTTCTCTAATGTAAATTTTATGTTGGGATATAAATTGTTAATATTAACTAGGAACTCATTAATAAAATATGATGAACTACCAAAACATACTAACGTATCATAAACATAACAAAATCAAAATACAGTATTATCAGAAGCATTTAATTCAAAAGTGTTATCTTTTAAATCATGCCTAAAGATAATAGCTAAAATTGGCGAAATTGAACTGGAATTAAGTATAGGAAAAGCATTTTTTCTTATTGTTGAATGTGAAATAATGTTGATTAACGCAGAGATCAAATCATTGAATTAACTGCATTCTTGTAACTAAAACAACATTATTATTAAATTAAAATATTTCATAAACGTATACATTCTTGAGGAAGTATTATAGAAAACATCAAAACTTACAAGTTTATTGTTGTTTATAGTGTTAATGTTATGTTTTGCAGTTTATTAATTAGTTCTAAAGAACTATTGATAGAATGTTTTGATCTGTACTTTAAATTGTTAGTTATTATGCGGTTTAGTTTATTTGCTCAGGTATGATTAGATATAAGAAACTACTGGTCTAATGGGCGTATATAGTTTGGAGATTTTATGAGATCGTATAGTTTTGGTACTTTCGGGTTATAAAATGTATTCTTTCTCTAAATCTGTAAAGCAGATATTGCAGTTTCGTAAACTTTGTATCACATCTTTTTGAAATTTCGTTGTAGGGTCTCTATTTTAAATTTTCCGTTAATAACAAAATTATTAACTTTTTTTTTTGAAATAACTAACAAAGCTTACCTTCATCTGCTTTAACAGAAATTAGATTATTTGCCCGTGTGAAGTTAGCAAATATTCCAGCAATAGCTTTTACATATTTGGCGTGAAGTTAGAAATAACATTTCAGCAAAAATATGCAAAGTACGTTTTCATGAATGTGACTAACGGACACATTTATTGAATTTAAACTTTCACATAAGCAAATAACATGTAGTTATTTCTTTATCAAAAGCAGTAAGTGAAATTAAATTTTTTTCTGTAAAAGTTCCACCTAAATTTTATTGGCCTAAATAATCAGTATAGAATCGTTATGTAAAATTACATATTTTAGTTTTGAAGGCCAAGTTGGCCAAATTACACATTTCCACTCCTACATGTACTACACTGAATAGCGATAAATTTTTTCTGAAAAAGTGACAGATATGTACCTAAATTTTATTGGCTTCATTTAATCATTTAATCAGTGTAGAATCAATTACATTTTTTAGTTTTGAAGGCCAAGTTGACAAAAATTACACATTTCCCCACCTACGTGTACCATGCTTACCTAAATTTGAAATTTTTTTCTGAAAACGTGAGAGACATTTTAGTACCTACATTTTATTGGATTAGAAAGTCATTTAATCAGTATAGAATCGTTATGTAAACTTACATGTTTTGCTTTACAGAAATTTGAAATTTTTTCTAAAACAATGGGACCTACGTACCCAAATTTTATTCGCTTAAACAACCACTTAATAAGTATGTAAGGTTAAATTGTTTAATTTTGAAGGCCAAGTTGGCCAATATTATACCTTTCTACTCCTACGCATACTAAGCTTTATTCAAGTTTGAAGTTTCTTTCTGCAAAGATTAAATTGTGTACTCAAATTTTATTGCCTTAAATAATCACTTAATGAGTGGGGAATCGTTATGTAACACTATATTTTTTTAATTTTGATGGCCAAGTTGGTCACAATTGCACATTTCCACTCCGACATGTACTACACTCAATGAGTGAAAGAAATTTGACTTTAGTTTGAAATTGTTTTCTGATGAAATGAGAGATACGTACCCATATTTTATAAAAAAAAGTGTGTATTAACTGATTATTTAAGCAAATAAAATTTGGGTTTTTGGTTCCCATTTTTCAGAAAAATTTCAAGTTTAGGCAACATTCTGGCTATTATTGGGTAGTAGTGTAGTGCACTTTATTTGAAGTTTGGAATTTTTTCTGTAAAATGAGAAATATGTACCCAAATTTAATACCTTAAATAATCACTTAAATCTAATAAGTGAGGAATCGTTGTATAACAATACATTGTTTAATTTTAAGGCCAAATTGGTCAAAATTGCACATTTCTACCAATAATTTACTTAATGTATATAAACACGTTACATTAATTTAATTTCACTTACTGCTTTTGATAAAGAAAGAACTACATGTGTTATTTGCTTATGTGAAAGTTTAAATTCAATAAATGAGTCCATGATAGTCATATTCATGAACTCATGAAAACGACTTGAATATTTGTTGCTGAAAAGTTATTGTTAACTCCACAGCAAATATGTAAAATCTATTGGTGGAATGTTATTGCTAACTTCACACCAGTGCAAAATGCACTAATGGTCCATTTAATAATAGACCGGGGTATGATTTGTATAAGGGTTATGTCAAAGACAGATGTTGAGCTTAAAAAAATGGATCCCCTCGGCGTCTAAATACCAGTGACCCATACATTATATACCATTTTTACGACTTGGTTGAACAGCAGATAAGGAAACTTAAGCTAGATGACAAACCTAGTCATATCTACAACCTAGATGAGACATCTTTTTGTGCCGATTCTTCTAGAATTAAACTACTCTCTATTATTGGACAAAAGCTCACCGAACTCAAAAGGAAGTTAAAGAGAAAACACTACAGCTTTGGCACGCTGTAATCCTGTAGGAAAGTAATGCCACCATTAATAGTTTCCCAAGGCGCTAACTTGTGGTCAAGCTAGAAAGGAGAAAAGATGTGCCTGGTACGTTCTACACATGTAGTGAAAAGGGTCGATTACATGTTATATTCCACGCCTACTTTAAAAAATTTTGTCAGTACGTAAAGAAGAAACCGCTGCTCCCAATATTTGACGGTCATCTAACTCACCTGGATATGGAGACAGCTGTTTATGCCAAAACTAGCAAGTTGTCACAGTAAAAATTACCTCCTCATACAACAGATGATTTGCAACTCCTGGACAAGACATGCTGCAAGACGCTCAAGTATACGTGGGATGGAACAATCCTTCACTGGTACAGAACTAATCAACGGAAAATGACAAAGAGTAAATTCGTCGATATTTTTTGCAGTATTTGGTATGACGGATTAACTCCTGTTAGAACACGATTCACATCTGATCCAGACGATAGAAATAAATACCCAGTGTATCCTTTGAATCCTGAAAAACTAGCAAGCCGAGCTAGAAAAAACAGACGAAAATTCAGACAATGCTGTTCCTTCTGTCGAAGTTTCTATGTCTAGCGAGGTACATAAGCCTTCGCCTTCAAACCGGTAACAGCCACCACCGTCTTGGTGATTTTGAATTAATTGGCGGTCCTTCTACTTCAAAAGTACATGGATATTCAGTTGCTCCATTTCAATCAGTTAATCCAAGTGCAGACATTAACTCTGGTTCCTCTACTCCAATAATCTACAATCTACACGGTTCCAAGGCTTCATTTGAGATATCACTTCTACAGAGACTTAACAAAACCGCTCCTCCAAACAAAACCAGAAAAAACTAGCTTTTAACGCACTATAGTGGATTACTGCTGAATACATAAAAACAAGAAATGAAAGAGAAAAAAGTCGAAAAGACTTCAAAACGAGGGGAGGCGTGAACAAGAAAATTAAGAAAACAACCACTACAGGCACCTTACAAACACAACCAGCTGAAAATCCCACCGAAGAAGTGAACTGGTGTGATGACCAAATTATAAGAATTCGTCGGGCGGTGACTCAAAAAACTCGACTGAAATTGATTTTGCATATGAGGATAGCAGTGATTACGACAGGGAAGACTCTACACGAGAGACGTAGGCAGAAGAAGAGTCAGACTTGGAATTTGAGAAGATTTTAGGAAACCGCAATCAAAGAGACACTCATGACCAACATACCACGCCTGCGATTAATAACATGGGTTGTAGTTAAATTTGTAACCAATAGGGAAGTGTTTCACTTCGTTGGTCCAGTTATGGATATTGAAGCTGGTGAATGGAGAGTGAAATTCACACGAATGAAATAGACATGTGCATAGTGTTGGAAGGACCCAGAAGATGTGTCATTTATTGATAATGAACACGTGCTAGAAAAACTGGCTGAACCTGCTCTTGAAAGTACAATTGATTTTTAATTCGTTTTTTAAGGTTTATAATATTCAATAATTTCATGTGTTAAATGGCTAACTGTGGGTGTTAGGAAATGTAGTGAAAAGTGTATATTTTTGTATCACATTAGCCCGATTGGCCCTAGTTATTTTATGTCAATTTTGAAAATAGTTTCCTTCATTAAGAATAAAAAAATGGGTCCAAATGACCCGATGGTAATACCGATGTAACACTTTTAGGTGGGTAGTGGCAAGGGCTCAGGTCTGCAAATCATGATCGCACCCCGGGCGCTGACGATTCACGCTACGCCACTGCATTCTAGTGTACTTAACCAATGAATAGTGGAGAATAACTGTACCTACAAGATTGGGAACGGACTGTAGGATAAACAATACTTTACTCATAGCTTAGCAACGAAAAAAATCATTCCATTTAAATTTTGTAAAATAACAAGAAAAGCTTTGTTCTAGACCGCCACCTGGCGGCAATGAAGAAACCTAAATTATTAATATCAATATGTTCTTGAAATCCACAGGATGTTAAAAAATCTATTAAAGTAACTTTTGATTCTTATTGGACGTTTGAAAGCTCATATGACTTAATTTCTTTTCATGTAGTACTACAAATTTTGAGTTGTCTCATCAGAGTTTTTAAATATCAACGAAACACAACGATAGTAATTCAATTTTGAAAAGAAAGTTTTAAACAATTTAACTCTACGAATCTGTAATAGACTTTACAAAATGTTCAACAATTTTTGACAATCGATGTCTACGAAGTTCGGCAATACATATACGTAGATAGACCTTACACACCCATACAAAATTAACTGTGCTCCTAGATTTTTAGTTAAATTGATGAGACATCCTTACCGAGATAGTGTAGTTGTGGTAACACGATCTGCTCAGCATTCCGGAGGTAATGGGTTCGATTTCCGTTACCGTCTACCCTGTATGAGGTTTTTTCAGGGGTTTTTTCTCATACACATATAGCGACAAGGTCACTGCGTATACGCACACCATGTGGGCCATTTAAGCGAATTCTGTGGTAGTATCTTGCCCCTCAGAACCCTAACTACGTTCCTTCCAATCCTATCCTGACCGCACGTACCCTTAATCCCACCATGCATACCTACTTAGTGTATGTATATTGGGAAACCATGACTGTGGCTGAAGGAGCTTGAAAAGCTCAAGCAGCCCCCCCCCCTCGCTGGGTAGAGAATGAAACACGTGGCCTTTTCCATTCCCATCATGCTTTGAAGTATAATTTGGCAGATGTCCTAGTTCATGAACAAGATTTTTTTAACACTTTAGGAAATATTCCCTACTTTGTCCTTATACGAGAAACTGCTTTTTACACAAACGTGTTCCTTTACTACGTTATTGTACTAGATTATTTAAATGGTTTTTCGTGTTTATCATTAAATTCAAATGATTAAAATTCACACATTTGCCTTTGCAACTCACTGAGACCACCCACTGCTTTAGGCTAGGACTCTGCACTGTAATACATTTAGTACTTACGTTTTAAAGGGCGGATTTCTAGGCACGGATTTAGATTTTAGTGGCTTGCTCATTACCAGTAACCTGTATTGTATCGTATCTTGATAGGCAAATAGTATTCTTGATTTTGAACCCCCGGCGGAAAAAGGGGAGTGGTAAATTTAACAAGTGCATCCGTGTATCTGCCTGCGGCGTCGTAGCTCCCAAACGGAGGAACTGATTTTGATTTAGTTTGAAGATCATCGGCTCTTTTCTAATTGATGAAGGGATTTGTTTACTTTTTATTAGAGGTTTTGATTTTTTTTTTGTTTGAAAGGTTCGAGACTGTTTTTAACTTTGATTCATGCAAATTTGTTTACTTTCATGAGGTTTTAAAAGTAGAACCTTTAAGTAGTATCGCGTTTTTTTAAACTTTTAATTTAATGTTACTCAAAAATTAGGTTAATGAAAAGGACAGTTGACTCTTAGTTTACTACGAAAATACCTGTTTTTAAAACCTTTGTCTCACCTCATTAACATTAAATGTGGCAGGATAATAAAGTGAAATGAGCTTGATGTTGTAGGGTGGTCTCTGCTCAAGTAACATATTTCAGAGTAGAGTCATGCCCCAAAGCGCACCGCCACCCGTAGTCAACGCTCCTGCGTCCATTGCAATGATGTTTTATCGAAATTTGGAAATAAAGTCAAGCTGATATATACCGGTACGGGCAGCTTGATTTATGAGTTTTCTGTACCCGATATTTACAAAATATTGAAAAATTGGGTACATCATTGCTCCCGATAACTTCTTTGGTATTCCTCTAGTAAATAAAAAAGTTTCTTGCTTGATAAACGATTAAAACAATCGCCCTATCATGCAGGAAATTGTGGGATTGCCTGCGAAAATGAACGTAGACATTATTCAGATAGTAGTTTGTAAAAAAGTTAAGCTAGATAAATATACGAAATGTGTTGTAGAAATGTATTGTACAATAAGTGATGTAAATATAGTCTTAGAAAATTTTAAAGTAGAAAATGTATATAAAATGTATAAAGGTTCCTAAACGTTGGTTCAATAGAAACAGAATTACAGAATATGCAGTTATGATAACCTGTACTCTTGATTTTTTTAATGCAGTGTCGATTATATTTGAAATGTAACTATTTGCTTGTGTCATTTACTTGTAATTGATATTTCTTTATTCAAATTTGTCTGGTTTAATGGTAATGACATTGCTCCATGTATTGATCTAGATGCAGTTAGCATGTGTTTTGTAGTGACATGAGTCTCTTGGATTTATAATGTCTTTATGTGTAGGTTTTCTCAACATGAATACTCAAACTTGTTCTGTGTATTAACTTTTATGCTTAAATCTAGAACGTTAATGGCTCTATTTTGTTCTTTCTCTAATGTAAATTTTATGTTGGGATATAAATTGTTAATATTAACTAGGAACTCATTAATAAAATATGATGAACTACCAAAACATACTAACGTATCATAAACATAACAAAATCAAAATACAGTATTATCAGAAGCATTTAATTCAAAAGTGTTATCTTTTAAATCATGCCTAAAGATAATAGCTAAAATTGGCGAAATTGAACTGGAATTAAGTATAGGAAAAGCATTTTTTCTTATTGTTGAATGTGAAATAATGTTGATTAACGCAGAGATCAAATCATTGAATTAACTGCATTCTTGTAACTAAAACAACATTATTATTAAATTAAAATATTTCATAAACGTATACATTCTTGAGGAAGTATTATAGAAAACATCAAAACTTACAAGTTTATTGTTGTTTATAGTGTTAATGTTATGTTTTGCAGTTTATTAATTAGTTCTAAAGAACTATTGATAGAATGTTTTGATCTGTACTTTAAATTGTTAGTTATTATGCGGTTTAGTTTATTTGCTCAGGTATGATTAGATATAAGAAACTACTGGTCTAATGGGCGTATATAGTTTGGAGATTTTTATGAGATCGTATAGTTTTGGTACTTTCGGGTTATAAAATGTATTCTTTCTCTAAATCTGTAAAGCAGATATTGCAGTTTCGTAAACTTTGTATCACATCTTTTTGAAATTTCGTTGTAGGGTCTCTATTTTAAATTTTCCGTTAATAACAAAATTATTAACTTTTTTTTTTGAAATAACTAACAAAGCTTACCTTCATCTGCTTTAACAGAAATTAGATTATTTGCCCGTGTGAAGTTAGCAATAACATTCCAGCAATAGCTTTTACATATTTGGCGTGAAGTTAGAAATAACATTTCAGCAAAAAATATGCAAAAGTACGTTTTCATGAATGTGACTAACGGACACATTTATTGAATTTAAACTTTCACATAAGCAAATAACATGTAGTTATTTCTTTATCAAAAGCAGTAAGTGAAATTAAATTTTTTTCTGTAAAAGTTCCACCTAAATTTTATTGGCCTAAATAATCAGTATAGAATCGTTATGTAAAATTACATATTTTAGTTTTGAAGGCCAAGTTGGCCAAATTACACATTTCCACTCCTACATGTACTACACTGAATAGCGATAAATTTTTTCTGAAAAAGTGAGAGATATGTACCTAAATTTTATTGGCTTCATTTAATCATTTAATCAGTGTAGAATCAATTACATTTTTTAGTTTTGAAGGCCAAGTTGACGAAAATTACACATTTCCCCACCTACGTGTACCATGCTTACCTAAATTTGAAATTTTTTTCTGAAAACGTGAGAGACATTTTAGTACCTACATTTTATTGGATTAGAAAGTCATTTAATCAGTATAGAATCGTTATGTAAACTTACATGTTTTGCTTTACAGAAATTTGAAATTTTTTCTAAAACAATGGGACCTACGTACCCAAATTTTATTCGCTTAAACAACCACTTAATAAGTATGTAAGGTTAAATTGTTTAATTTTGAAGGCCAAGTTGGCCAATATTATACCTTTCTACTCCTACGCATACTAAGCTTTATTCAAGTTTGAAATTTCTTTCTGCAAAGATTAAATTGTGTACTCAAATTTTATTGCCTTAAATAATCACTTAATGAGTGGGGAATCGTTATGTAACACTATATTTTTTTAATTTTGATGGCCAAGTTGGTCACAATTGCACATTTCCACTCCGACATGTACTACACTCAATGAGTGAAAGAAATTTGACTTTAGTTTGAAATTGTTTTCTGATGAAATGAGAGATACGTACCCATATTTTATAAAAAAAAGTGTGTATTAACTGATTATTTAAGCAAATAAAATTTGGGTTTTTGGTTCCCATTTTTCAGAAAAAAAATTTCAAGTTTAGGCAACATTCTGGCTATTATTGGGTGTAGTAGTGTAGTGCACTTTATTTGAAGTTTGGAATTTTTTTCTGTAAAAATGAGAAATATGTACCCAAATTTAATACCTTAAATAATCACTTAAATCTAATAAGTGAGGAATCGTTGTATAACAATACATTGTTTAATTTTAAGGGCCAAATTGGTCAAAATTGCACATTTCTACCAATAATTTACTTAATGTATATAAACACGTTACATTAATTTAATTTCACTTACTGCTTTTGATAAAGAAAGAACTACATGTGTTATTTGCTTATGTGAAAGTTTAAATTCAATAAATGAGTCCATGATAGTCATATTCATGAACTCATGAAAACGACTTGAATATTTGTTGCTGAAAAGTTATTGTTAACTCCACAGCAAATATGTAAAATCTATTGGTGGAATGTTATTGCTAACTTCACACCAGTGCAAAATGCACTAATGGTCCATTTAATAATAGACCGGGGTATGATTTGTATAAGGGTTATGTCAAAGACAGATGTTGAGCTTAAAAAAATGGATCCCCTCGGCGTCTAAATACCAGTGACCCATACATTATATACCATTTTTACGACTTGGTTGAACAGCAGATAAGGAAACTTAAGCTAGATGACAAACCTAGTCATATCTACAACCTAGATGAGACATCTTTTTGTGCCGATTCTTCTAGAATTAAACTACTCTCTATTATTGGACAAAAAGCTCACCGAACTCAAAAAGGAAGTTAAAGAGAAAACACTACAGCTTTGGCACGCTGTAATCCTGTAGGGAAAGTAATGCCACCATTAATAGTTTCCCAAGGCGCTAACTTGTGGTCAAGCTAGAAAGGAGAAAAAGATGTGCCTGGTACGTTCTACACATGTAGTGAAAAGGGGTCGATTACATGTTATATTCCACGCCTACTTTAAAAAAATTTTGTCAGTACGTAAAGAAGAAACCGCTGCTCCCAATATTTGACGGTCATCTAACTCACCTGGATATGGAGACAGCTGTTTATGCCAAAAACTAGCAAGTTGTCACAGTAAAAATTACCTCCTCATACAACAGATGATTTGCAACTCCTGGACAAGACATGCTGCAAGACGCTCAAGTATACGTGGGATGGAACAATCCTTCACTGGTACAGAACTAATCAACGGAAAATGACAAAGAGTAAATTCGTCGATATTTTTTGCAGTATTTGGTATGACGGATTAACTCCTGTTAGAACACGATTCACATCTGATCCAGACGATAGAAATAAATACCCAGTGTATCCTTTGAATCCTGAAAACTAGCAAGCCGAGCTAGAAAAAACAGACGAAAATTCAGACAATGCTGTTCCTTCTGTCGAAGTTTCTATGTCTAGCGAGGTACATAAGCCTTCGCCTTCAAACCGGTAACAGCCACCACCGTCTTGGTGATTTTGAATTAATTGGCGGTCCTTCTACTTCAAAAGTACATGGATATTCAGTTGCTCCATTTCAATCAGTTAATCCAAGTGCAGACATTAACTCTGGTTCCTCTACTCCAATAATCTACAATCTACACGGTTCCAAGGCTTCATTTGAGATATCACTTCTACAGAGACTTAACAAAACCGCTCCTCCAAACAAAACCAGAAAAAACTAGCTTTTAACGCACTATAGTGGATTACTGCTGAATACATAAAAAAACAAGAAATGAAAGAGAAAAAAAGTCGAAAAGACTTCAAAAACGAGGGGGAGGCGTGAACAAGAAAATTAAGAAAACAACCACTACAGGCACCTTACAAACACAACCAGCTGAAAATCCCACCGAAGAAGTGAACTGGTGTGATGACCAAATTATAAGAATTCGTCGGGCGGTGACTCAAAAAACTCGACTGAAATTGATTTTGCATATGAGGATAGCAGTGATTACGACAGGGAAGACTCTACACGAGAGACGTAGGCAGAAGAAGAGTCAGACTTGGAATTTGAGAAGATTTTAGGAAACCGCAATCAAAGAGACACTCATGACCAACATACCACGCCTGCGATTAATAACATGGGTTGTAGTTAAATTTGTAACCAATAGGGAAGTGTTTCACTTCGTTGGTCCAGTTATGGATATTGAAGCTGGTGAATGGAGAGTGAAATTCACACGAATGAAATAGACATGTGCATAGTGTTGGAAGGACCCAGAAGATGTGTCATTTATTGATAATGAACACGTGCTAGAAAAACTGGCTGAACCTGCTCTTGAAAGTACAATTGATTTTTAATTCGTTTTTTAAGGTTTATAATATTCAATAATTTCATGTGTTAAATGGCTAACTGTGGGTGTTAGGAAATGTAGTGAAAAGTGTATATTTTTGTATCACATTAGCCCGATTGGCCCTAGTTATTTTATGTCAATTTTTGAAAATAGTTTCCTTCATTAAGAATAAAAAAATGGGTCCAAATGACCCGATGGTAATACCGATGTAACACTTTTAGGTGGGTAGTGGCAAGGGCTCAGGTCTGCAAATCATGATCGCACCCCGGGCGCTGACGATTCACGCTACGCCACTGCATTCTAGTGTACTTAACCAATGAATAGTGGAGAATAACTGTACCTACAAGATTGGGAACGGACTGTAGGATAAACAATACTTTACTCATAGCTTAGCAACGAAAAAAATCATTCCATTTAAATTTTTGTAAAAATAACAAGAAAAAGCTTTGTTCTAGACCGCCACCTGGCGGCAATGAAGAAACCTAAATTATTAATATCAATATGTTCTTGAAATCCACAGGATGTTAAAAAAAATCTATTAAAGTAACTTTTTGATTCTTATTGGACGTTTGAAAGCTCATATGACTTAATTTCTTTTCATGTAGTACTACAAATTTTGAGTTGTCTCATCAGAGTTTTTTAAATATCAACGAAACACAACGATAGTAATTCAATTTTGAAAAGAAAGTTTTAAAGACGATAAAAAGTCTCTCGTAATTTTTAAGAGAATATTCAGGTAGTAAATTATGTTAAGGAGTATAAGTTCTACCAAAATCTATTAAGAATAAAATACTGCAACTTAAATGTAATTCTAATTTCGTTTTAACTCGGCAGAACCTAAAGGTATAGCTTGTGCATTTTCTAGAATTTAGAATAAAAAAAAATAGCTAGAGTGCTTACTAAGTGCTATATCAAAGACGCGACCAAGGTCTTTAAAAAACACTATTTTAAAATACACGGTTAAAACGTGTCACATGGGCAGCTATCAGTTTGCTTTCACCGGTAATATTCAATAAACGTTAACAAAAAATTATCAATGGCTGCAACAATGTTCATGTAATCTCAGGAACTGAAATGTTTTTGCTGTGAACAATTGGAGAGTAGAGTCATAACAATTTCGAAATCGGCCAAGTATATATACCCTACCCCTTACCCTTGAAAATTCAGCTTAACTAATTATACCTACATTTCACCAGGTACTGCTTGTTCATTATTCATGTCAGAATGATGTATGCGTATCAAGTGGTAGGAAACTGGCAAAACACATATAAAAACCAAAGCAAATTTTTAGATAACTAAAAAAATTAAACCGATATCTCACTTACTTGAATATCAGGATATCCAAAATGTGTGGAAGCCACAATTTTAGCATTTAATTACTATTAAAAAAAACTATTCACTTCACACAAAATTATAAAATAAAAGCTTAGTTAACAACTATATAGAATAACTATATTCACTCACGCACTTGTCAATTTAAAAATAATCTATTGGACAATTGCCATAATTGTATGAAATAATAAAAAACAAAGATTTAAAAAAAAATTTAATTAAGATAAACACATATAATTAACAACACGCAACGTTTCTATCCCGTAAATTTGTGCGCTCGTCTCGTCTGGATGCTGGATGGCTCAGCAAAGAGAAAAGTAGAGTGGGGAGGTCTCAAAATAATTCAACACAGTGCCCGGTGTTAATAGAATTAAATTGTATATTATGTTTATTTTACTTGAAGCGTTTCATTTACAAGAAGGAAGCGACCTCGTTATTTACAATGTTTTAGGTAAAGAAACTATTTATTTTAAAATAACACCCAAAATGTTATTTGGTGTCATTTTGCTTAAAAAATTAGGTAGTATATTGTAGAATTAGCAAATGTATTTTAAATAAAAATGTTGCCAGTTTTTTAATCTACTGTGTCGACCGTAAAACACCTACAGCTTGAGATTAAATCTTATTTCGATTTTTCTTTATTGCTACAATTATATAATCCTAAAATCTTTTTTTGTAAATCGTAGCAATAATTAAAAAAATAATCCCAAATGCTATCTACCGACGAGAAAGTGACATCAACAAGTAAAATTTTATAGACCTAATCAACAAATAAACAACGACGTTTATCAAATAAAAAGTTCAACCAAAATATTTGAATTGTTGATTTTGGTACGCTTTGTAATAAAATATTGAGTTATCTTTAATTCAATATACAGGGTCCGCCATCGCTCTGGCATTCCTTTTTAGCATATTTATTATTTGTTGTAAAGAAAAAGTATAAAAACGAACTTTATCTTATTTTTCAAGCTCTATAACCTAAAAATATGTTCATGTATTCAGGGTGTTCCTCTTTTGCTGCACAGCACTCTACTATTTTATTTTAAATGGAAGACCCTGTATATTATTACATTTTTGAATTTCCTGTTGAAACTGAGGGGAACTTTGCTAAGCATATATGCCACCTACCATTCACCGTTTCGGCGTTATCACACGTTTTTTGAAAAAAAATGACGTTTGTGGCATACTCAAAAATGACTAATATCCGCAAAATAAAATATGTAGGGACATGCGGTTTTCACCATTCGATAGAGTATGAAAAAGTCAATAAAAACTTATGAAAAGAATAATTTTTGAGATACAGATTTTTTTGCGGGTAAATTTTTGATTTTCGAAAAATGGAATCATGTATAGCTTGATTTTTTTTAAATAGAAAGGTATATGTTTTTACATAAACAGACACGATTTTTTTTTCTCATTCGATTGTGTTAGTACACATATGGGTCTATCTTTAGCCGTTTATACAGAATTGGCGATTTTCTATTTTTTATTTTCTTTTTTGCTATATCGCAGCAGTCATGTAACAGAAAACCAAGGAAAAGGACGCAAAATAATAATTCATTTTAATTTTATGTTAATCATATTCCATGGGTAGGTCCGCGATCTTTCAGGCCAAGACACGGGACTTCGGACGACTCAATGATTGGGAAATAGAAGATTTAAAAATTCTGCACATTCCTAGCATAGTGGCAAGGCGCACCATCATGTTGATATCACATAATATGTTTTATGTTGCCAGGAACATTTTCGAGTAATTCAGATAACACATTATTTAGAAATTCCAAACATCGGTTACCATTCAAATCAAAGAAATAAGGACCTATCACAAAGTTATTTACATCCTCACATGCACCGTCCATCTTTGCTGGTGATCGAAATATCGCACAATATGTGGATTTATATTATAAAAATAAAATAATGGACGTAAAACGTGGGTCCTCATTTGACAAAAGGCTCTTCTTGCATTAAAATTGCCCAAAATTAATTTTTAGTGTAATTCTACATGATATGGATGATATTTATTATGTTTTAGAACCCGTCTTACCGAAGTAATACTAATAGTACAAATAGCATTATGTATTTGGCTTGTGCTGACGTTTGGATTTTCGACAACGCTCTGCATTACCCTAAATTCAGTTTCTTCTGTTCTAACATTTGCTTTATAGTGTACCCTTCCCGTTTGCTCAAATCGATCCAGTATTTTTTGTAACGCACGGGTACTTGGAGGACGTCGGTCAAGATGTCTTTGTTTATACACACGAACAGCCAAAAGACAATTTCTTTGACCATCGCCCAAAACATACACCATGTCCACTAATTCGTTTTGAGTAAAATTCATGTTGATTAAGAGCTAATAAGTCAGTTTCTGCTATTTTTGTGACTGTCGAATAATAATTTGGCTTTTGTTTTTGTACTTCATGTAAACCTAGCAAAGCCTACTTCAATTAAAAAAAGTGTATTCGTAAATATCATTCATACCATGATGAATATTGGTAACTTGTTGTCTAGTATCACGCAAAAAACAATAGAAAGCAAAATAAAAATCGCATTTTCCAATGCAACACAAAAATGTCAAAACTTTAAAATAAAATGGACGACATTTTGAGAAACTTATTGAACTAAAATGCTTTTAATTGCTTCTTTTTGATTTTCTTTTTCTTTTAGCATTAGTTTGCAAATGGAATATGATTAACATAAAATTAAAAAGAATTATTATTTTGCGTCCTTTTCCTTGTTTTTCTGTTACATGGCTACGGCGATATAGCAAAAAAGAAAATAAAAAATAGAGAATCGCCAATTCTGTAAAAACGGTTAAAGATAGACCCATATATGTATTAACAAAATCGAAAGAAAAAAAAATCCGCACCTGTCTATGTAAAAAAATATATACGTTTCTATTTAAAAAAATCAAATATTTACCCGCAAGAAATCTGTATCTCAAAAATTATTCTTTTCATTTCTTTTTATTGACTTTTTCATACTCTATCGAATGGTGAAAACCGCATGTCCCTACCTATTTTACTTTGCGAAATTTTGTTCATTTTTGAGTATGCCGCAAACGACATTTTTTGTTTCAAAAAACGAGAGATAACGGCATAACGCCAAAACGGTGAACTATAGGTGACATCTATGCTTAACAAAGTGCCCCTCAATTCCAACGGCAATTAAAAAAATGTAATAATATACAGGGTGTTCCATTTAAAATAAAAGAGTAGAGTGTTGTGCAGCAAAAGTGGAACACCCTGTATACATGAAAATATTTTTAGGTTATAGAGCTTGAAAAATAAGGTAATGTTCATTTTTATACGTTTTCTTTACAACAAATAATGAAGATGCTAAAAAGGAATGCCAGAGCGATGGCGGACCCGGTATACGCAACGTGCAAGATTACTATTAATGAAGGGGTTAATGGATTAAGGTGTTAACTGGCATTTTTTTTAAATTATATTTTTCTTGTGGATTAACTCACAAAGTACACACACATTATATATATATATATATATATATATATATATATATATATATATATATCTCTTTACACAACTGTGTAGGGGGCGTGCGCGTCAATCGGGCAGTTTAACAATATTTAAATTATCAATGATCTAATTATTATTTACTAAAATTGTATTCCATAGTTGGCTTTATACATTTATCAAACTGTTATATTAATAGCAGGCTTATGTTGTGTTTTCAATTTTTCAAACTCTTCACAGAATTGTTTCAACATTTTTAACAATTTTGAAAGACAATATTACTACTGACGAAGATAACTGTAAATGTTATCAAAAAGTTTAGATTGTATAACTTAAATATACAAATACACCATTAACAAACCCACTAAAGACAAGGATTTTGATATGGTAACAGTAGACTAATGATGAAAGTTTACATTTTCATGTAACACCTTTATCTATTAACCCCTTCAATTATGACAAATCCAAATTTGTTTTCATAACAATTAGTAAATGTATCAAATTCTGTTGAATTAAATAAATGTAAAATTTTGGAATTCAAAAGAATACTAAACAAAATCTTGTGTGGAACAATACACGACCTTCTAAAAAAAAGTGAAAATTAAAAGAAATGAAATAATTTTAATAATATTTTTTTAGGATGATTATGCAACCTATTTTTTTACGTTCATTCAAAATAGACAACATTGTAAAAACAAAAACAATAATCTATGTCAGATGGACGTTTAAAACTTAATGTCAGATCGAGATTAATAAACATATAGACGCTACCTTAAACAAAAATTCGTCCATTTTTTTAAATGATCGATAATACAATTTAAGTGTTTTCAATCGGGCCCTTATGGCTTTAGTAACGCGGGGCTAAGACTAGGCCACACCCATCCTTTTACCTGATTCGTTGTACGTGTGGTCGGGGCTTTCGCCCCCACTACTCAGCTGCTGTGCTCTGATAGGAGGACTAGGTCTCTGCATTCTGATTGGTCATGGTGGGAAATTTTAATTTGTATTATAATAAGGCGCTACTGCTAACTTGTAAGACAGGGGTAAGATAGGGCTTCTAAATGCCCCCGGGCCTTCGCCCCCTTGTCCTGGTTCTCTTTAACTACGCTATTAAAAACTTGTTAATTAACTAGTTACGCCTTTACGTAACAATTTTTATGTCTATATTCTAGAAAACAAAAAAGGCGTTTTTATATTAAAAGATAAGAATGATAAAAAGTAAAATATACCTGTGCTGACAGATTTTTGGTATTTAAGCAAGGATGATGACAAAGTGTCCTTTAGTGTTGTTTCGCAATTCAAGATCGAGGATGAGTTTAAGCATCCCTTTTCGGCAATAGTTGCGGGCCCATCGGGTTGTGGGAAATCGTATCTTATCGTGGAATTTCTAAAAATATCAAAACTGTCTGCGATACATTTGAAAAAATTATTTGGTTCTATAAGTGGAATTTCAGAACAGTGATATGGAACAGTTTGATGGTGAAAAACCAGTCTTAATAATAATTGATGGTCTAATGCGAGAAACGGACTGTCATCATAGAAACCTAAGCGTGTTTTTCTTAACACAAAACATATTTCATCAAGGACCGGACAGAGATATTTCGCTTAATCCCCATTATATGGTCTTGTTTAAGAATCCACGAGACAGAGCTCAGATACAGAATTTAGCAAGACAGATTTTACCTGACAACCCGAAATTTTTAGAGACTGCGTACCAGGATGCCACTTGGACCTCAAGGCATTTGTCAGGTATATATGTAACGAAAAAAGGCTTTAAGCCTCACAATCATAAATATTACATCATATATAGGATGGCTGACGTTTTATTCAAAACACTGACACAACCTTCACGCATTAGCCAAGTTAAATAAAAGTCAACGTGACGCTTTATTGAAATGTTTGGACAGTAAGCAGGTGGAATGTATCTGCGAGTGTGCATACAACATTTTAAAAGGCCGTGTACCGCTGTCAGCTGATCAGAAGCATCGACTCTCTCAACAGAAGCACACTTAACACAGAGAGGCGAATCTATAAAAATGAAGAAACAGTTTCTTGTATAGAAGGGCGATGCATTTCTACCACTACTGCTAGGGCCATTACTAGGTATTCTGGGTAATCTATTTCAATAACTATGGACCACAATCTGAAGAAAATGATTATTCTACCGTTGGACTTTATACAACGCTTACAGGCACCAGATGTTACACAAAACAACATTTTAACGCAGCTGGGCAACGATGTGGATAAAGTTTTAAAAACCAAAATGACTGATCACGACAAATGGCAGCAGTACAACCAAGTCCTTCAAAGATATTTACACTTTTCCAATCAACTACGTCACCTGCTAGCATAACCATCAGCGTTGATGATGGTATTAGAGATTCACCAAAACGCAAAGGCCTGGCAGACGAGAAATAGTATCAACACTACCGGTTACATATAGGAAGAAAGGTGAGGCCTTCTTGCGTATACTGAATACGAGTGGAGATGTATTTAGGGATAAAAGGGGTACTGTCACAATAAAAGGTGAGATCATCCCGCATTCCAACATTATCGACTGATTCACGAAACGTTAAGGCAATGAAAAACTACAAACCCGCAAAGTTGGCGACAGTTTGCGATGTGCATTAAAGAAATAAATATATCACAAGAGTTTATCGGAAGACGTGATGCTATTGTACCACCTAACGTTGAAGGGACCCTTACGACTATACGCGAGAATTACGATGTTGATAGTCGATCGCGGGAAACACCGAGAAGATCCTCTCGAAGAAGAAGAATTTCACTAGACTGGGATAGTTGGCGAACATAACACGGATGCTGTATACTATGATCCTTCGTATCCGGAAGGGTTTGCGGGCATAGAAGTGAAAAATTGGCTACAGGCACAAGAGACTTATACGATTCATAAACCAGTCAGGAAAAAGTTTCTGCGCAATAGGTACATTGTCAACAACATTTACGAGCTGTGGCAAGCGGATCTTTGTGATATGCAAACCTTAAGTAAACACAACAGTGACTACAATTAAATACTAACGGTTATAGATGTGTTTAGCAAGAAGACGTGGCTGAGAGCTCTTAAAACGAAGACAGCGACATCTGTAATTGAAGCATTCACAGATATTTTTAAGGAGTGTGATAATACACCGGCAAATCTACAGACGGATAAAGGCAAAGAGTTTGTGGCGGGCGGTGTACAAAACAAGATATTAATTTCTATATAACAAATAATCCTAATGTAAAAGCATCTGTAGTTGAAAGATTTAATAAAACATTGAAAACAAAGATGTGGCGTTATTTCCCTTACAAAAATTCCTACAGGTATATTGATGTACTCCAGAAGGTTGTGACCGCTTACAAAAATAGTCCTCATTCAAGTATAAAGTGTGGCTGTAAACGATGAAAACATTTTGAAGGTGTGGAATAACTTGTACGCGAAAGGCTTAGGCTCAGCGCGTCAACCTAAATCTAAGGTCGGTGAACATGTCAGAATCGCCAGAACTAAGTATACCTTTGAGAAGGGTTATGAAACGAACTGGAGCGAAGAAGTATTTACAATTAGTGCAGTGATAAAAAAAGACGACCAGTTTATCGAATAATAATCGATCTTGATAACGATCCTATTGTGGGTACCTTTTACGAGGAGGAGTCCTAAGTTGTTACGGTTGATAAAGATACCCTATTCAAAGTTGATAAGATTTTAGTAGAGAAAGGCCGCGGACTATATAAACAATACCTGGTCAAGTGGCGTGGATACAGTGCTAAATTTAATAGTTAGGTGTTAGCTTCGCAGCTGAGAGATATATAAAATGGAGTTCTATCTTGCCTTATTGAGTAATAGTTCTGTGACGTCATTTTCCTGATACGATGACGTCAGGTTTTATTACGCAGCTACCAAAACGAATAAGATTAATGGGTTCCTGATTTGTAGGCATATCGGAAATTCGGTACCCTTGCTCTTTTGCCGCTAAGCCACCTGAGAGGACGTGCTAGAGGCTATATTAAAAAAGGCTGCATCAAATTTTCAACGCGACAGCGAGAAAACCAGTTATATTGAGGGCGCCTGGTACGTGGTACGTTTCGCTTCAGGGAATTATGTATGTCAACATAGAAGAAATCGTCAATGAGACGAATAACCACGAGCTAATAATTAAATTGTTAACAATGATCGAATACCATAAGTTCACTAAGCGTGTCACTATTAAATTAAAAAGCTCACTATCGCTAGTCGGCTTCTCACAACGTTTAGCCTTACAGTTGTCCGTATCAGAACATAGCTATGGTATCAATACGCCCGCACCCCGCTGGTATATGGATAGGACTACCGACGCAGATGTTTGTTTATTGCGACATTATTGAACCGCAAATTGTGGGTGATGTTTTATCTCCGCTTATGCGTATAATAAACATTACTTCTGAAAACTATGGTTAGGGAAGTCATAAATATGTGATTTTTTCGCCTGCACACTACATACCGGTGATGATGCGAGAATTTGAAAACATCGAGATTAATCTAAAAACAGATACGGGTGCAGTAATGCCATTTGAGTTTGGGACGCCGTGTCTGAAGCTACACTTTAAGAAAGTACAATAATGGTTTGTACTTATCAACAGTATTTTATGAATCTGGCCGGTAACGGTATCGGGTCCATTTACAGAGGTACACCATATCAGAGTGAACATGGTATGGGAAGCTGGCCAGGAGGTATATTTAGAAGTATAATACCGTTATTTAAGTCTGGTGCAAAGGTTATTGGAAAAGAATCCTAAGGATAGGTACCAATATCGTCGGTGACGTCATAGAGGATCGGCCTATTAAGGAGTCGTTTCAAGAAATATTTTACGTGGCGGGTAGAAATCCTAAGCGTAAAGCCGATGAAAAGATCGATAAAATGATGGAAGGTTCGAGCTATAAAAGAGTACGTCTGTCCAATAATAACCAGTCTCTACCGAGAGCTGTTGCTAAGGAGAAGAAACCTACTTATGACGATATATTTTCTTGATAATAATGGCTTTTCTACATGCACAATCGTGTGTGCGTCAGGTCCGAATTTGATTTGTTCGCTTTACCATCGACGCAGACAAGTATCGAGAGTAGTGAATGGATATTTTACAAACCCTTATCATATCTCAGTGATGAGGCTCCAATAGAATTTGTAGCGCCCGGAAATGGAAACCATTACTTAGACTTAAGTCAGACCATACTGTACATCACAGCTAAGTTGTAAAACAAGACGATACAGCCCTTACTGACACTGATGTAGCGCCGGTAAACAATTGGATACATTCACTTTTCTCGAAAGTGGAGGTTTACTTAAATCAGAAGATTGTGTCACAACCAAACAACACTTACGCCTACCGCTCATATATCGAAACGTTGCTAAATTATGGAAAGGAGGCCAAGAGCTCATATATAGGTTGTACTTTATGGCACAATAATACAGACGGACATATGACTACGCTGGGACACGCAAATAACGGATTCTCAAAGCGTCAAGTACTTGCAATGACCAACATACAGATTGAGATTACTGTTCACGTGTACTCGGATTTGTTTAATTAAGAAAAATTTCTTATAAGTGGTGTTTGTGTTAAAGGCTAAATTTGTACGATTGAGAGACCTTTAGCCCAATGGCGGTACAAGGTTCCAATTACAAGACGAGAATGGTAGACGATAGTTTACTGGTGAAAGGTATGCAAATCAATCCAACCATTCTTGTTGCGCAGGCTAAAGCTTTAGAAGCAACTGCTATAAGATACCCTGGTACAAGGACAGACGTAAAAGTGTTAACTATGCCTACGGTCATACAGCGAAAATGATTGGATAATGTCTTCCTGGGGCAATTACCTAAACGATGTATCGTAGGTTTTGTAGCAAATAAAGACTTTAACGGTGATTACCTCTCAAACCAGTTCAATTTTCATCACAACAATATTAACTACATATCGTTATATATTGACGGCCAACAAATTCCTTCGAAGGCCTTACAACCAGAGTTTACAGCTAATGGTGTATATGTAAGGGCGTAACACACCTTACTTTCCGGTACGGGTATTCATTTCTTGAATGAGGGAGGGCAAGGATGTATGGAGAAGCAATTACCCCAACGGCTACTATTTAATGGCCTTTGGCCTAGCCCCTTACTTGTCTGCAAACTCTAGCACGCACTGGAATTTGGTTAGAAAGGGCTCCGTCTAGAAGTTGGCTTTCAAGAAGCTCCCACGGAAACCGTTAACTATTTGGTAACGTGGTCGAGATCGATAAACATCGGATTTCAGCTGTTAAAAAGGGTAACTCTAGATCACAAGTTTCAGTGTACATCATCAGTTGAGAGAATATGGACGCATATTTGGACGTACAAGGGTTTAGAGGTGTTGATAATGAATTCATACCGAAAGAAATTGCTCTGGTTGCAGATCACGGTTCGTGATTGTTGATGTTGATTAAATCACCTCGAGATTATTTAATATCAAAACCCATGCCAAGGCAGATAAGGTATTTAGAGGATAAATATCACGGATTGAAATGGCGATCGGGGCATGTACCCTACAACAATTTCCAAGAGGATGTAATAAGAGCGCTGCTGCTATTTAACAAAATTCACGTTTAAGGCCAGTGAAAAACAACCGTTTTTAAGATTTCTTAACAAACCAATAATAAACCTGGACGAGATTGGTTGTCCATCGCTTAAAGAATTTAAAAAAGAAGGAAACACCTTTAATTGTTTAAACCATAACATCGCGGAGCCTACGTGCGCACTGGAAAACGCATTACTATTGTAAGACTGGACGCCAACCAACTCCAAAGATGTATGCGGTACAAGTGTTGTAATGTCTGAAATCGATCCACAGCCACAAGAATGTATTTCGACTTGTATGTACTTCTAATCAACACCGATGCACGCGCCTAGACCGTGTGCAATTAACATTGGATCGCTATCTACATTGGCGAGAATGGTAACGGGGAGCATTTTGATTCCTTTGGACGGCCCCCACAAAGATACCGCAGGATTACCATTCGGATGTGTGTGGACTTTATACGATAATGTTTTTGTGTTTGAGATTAACTAATTTATAAATGATTGATTTTTTAAATAAGTTTAATTATAGTGATGAGATAATCAAGTTACTGTGTAGTGTTTGTTTTTCTACTACTATTCTAACTTGATAAATAAAAAATAGTTTTTAGCGCTTTAGTTGTTTAATTTAAGAGTGATTATGACACAATTAAAAACAATATTGAACGAGAAAGTGTTAGAGCCCCTTATTTCAAATTTCTCCCATAACCATTACTGTGATCTGTATGTAGTTTTAAAATATACCGCTAGGTGGAGCCACTTCTATTACAGAAAGCATTTATTAGTTTATACACACGTAGATGGCGTCACAAACAAATTCAAATTTTGGAGCAAGAGGGCCACGACAAGGGGCTAAGACCCAAAATCAAGTTGCGAAGCCCTATACCTGTCTTACAAGTTAGCATTAGGGCCCCCTTATTAGAATACAAATTCAGATTTCACGCCATAACCAATCAGAATGCAGAGACTTAGTCCTCCAATCAGAGCACAGCGGCTGAGTAGTGGGGCTAAGGACCAATATGAAGCCAGAGGGCCAACCACACGTACAACCAATCAGGTAAAAGGATGGGTGTGGCCTAGTCTTAGCCCGTCTTAATGAAGCCATAAGGGTCATATCTAGCTTTACATCTGCTTAACACAGCCAAAATGGCCTTAATCTACTATCCACGCCCCTCACCTAGGGGCACGTGGGTATTCCACACTCCCAACCAGAGTATTGGACTGCCAAAAAGGCTCTTAATGTTGTCAAAAGGACCTTAATTAGGGGCTAAAAATCAGGCAAGGGGTTAAAAAAGGCCCCCGAAAAGAAGCCGACCCCACCCACAGACCCCCCACTCAGTCCCCACTGTCACCACTCCGACCCTACCACTATGACGTCACGTCCCTATTCTGCTCCCCTTTACTCTCACGCTTAGATGAATATTTTCTTATTGAACAAGTTGGTTTCCGACAAAACATAAATTGTTGCGATGAAGTCTTACCTCTATCTACTACACATATATAAAATGGCTTTCCAAGGGAACTTAAAACTGATTCAGTCTTTGCTGCTTACATCACTGGAAAGATAGTTTGATTTTCAAATTTTATACTGTATTACCTTGTTGCAAAATGGTTAAACTTTTGTGAATTATTATTCAATTTGTATACTAGTGATTTACCAGAAACCAACCCAAGAAAATTCATTTACGCTGATCAAACTATTTTGATATAATAGAAACTAATTTAGCTTCCGATTTGGATAGAATGTTAAACTACATTTTTAAGATTATGTCCCAATCCAAACAAACTGAAGTTTCTTGCTTTCACTTTAACAATAATTAAAAGAAAAGAATTCTGACAATAGTACCGAGGCCCCTTTCGCCGCCATTTTGTTTTCATTGGCGTCATAGACCCAGCCCATTTCCAATCCCTTTTTTTGTACTCGCCCACGTGTGGGGACTTATTTTGGCCTTGAGGTCAACCCCAAGGTTTGAGCTAGGGACTAATCCTGAGGTTGACCACGGGCACCGTTGCTTTGTATTGTAATAAAGGATCTTAGTCTTATAAGGTTGCTATAAGAACCTGTTCGTGGGCTTCGCTGCTGTTGTAAAAATTGCATTCTAATATGAGACCCTAGTCTCGTAAGGCATGTAAAGATAAGTATTTTTCACGATAAAAAGATGTTATTTAATCTGTGTTTATTATTATTAATATTTATCAGTTATTTCATATAGGTAAAATTTTGCGATACGAGACTTTTAGCGCAGGCTGTTTCGGCGATCCCCACTCCAACCCTCCCTGAACATATCTGAGATAATCCAAAATAGTTTAGGGATCATTTAAATAAAAAATAAACTAGATTTACAACACTATTATTTTTCCACAAACAAATAGGTAACACGTGTCTCCAGTTGTCCTATACCTTCAGAAAAAAATTCATTTGTTTGCTCCTCAAAGTAATACTGTAATTCTTGTTGGAGAGTTTCATCCGATTCAAATCGTTTACTCCGTAAATGTTTTTTTAAATGAAATAAAAAAAAGTCGAATGGTGATAAATCCGGGCTATACGGGGGATGGGCAAGCTCTACAAAGCCGCACTCATTCAAAATGCCCTGTACGATTCGCGCTTTGTGAACGCGGCAGTTCTCATGAAGCAGCAATGTCTTTTCACGATGCGAGTTCGGCCGTTTTCGCAAGAGAGCCGTTTTTAAGTTCTTAATTGTTTCCATACGCTTCAGCGTTTATTGTACTCCCTATTTCCATGTATTCCACTAATAAAACACCCTCAGAATCCTATCAACTTTTTTCCCGAAAATTGTGTCTTTGCTTTATTCGGCGGTGGGGAGCCTTTGTGAATCCGCTGCATCGATTCCTGTTTGTTAGGGGGCTCCCAGTGATAGACCCACGTTTCGTCACCAGTAACAATTTTATTCAAAAAGTCACGGTCTTGCGTCAAAGCCGCCAAATTGTCTCGGCAAATTTGTTCCCTGCATTTTGGCTCTGGTGTGAGCAACTTTGCAATCCAGCGTGCAGACACTTTTGTCCTAAGTCCTCATGCAAAATTTTTAACGCAGTTGTTTCCGATATGTTGAGTTCTTTGGCAACCAGGGAAACCTTTCGCTTCCACTGGCCGGCCAGTTCTTGGATCGTCTTCAATTGAATCCCTCCCCCAACGAAACTGTTTTGACCAAAATTTTCAACTTGGTAATATGATGGCCCATCATTTCCATACACTGTAGTCATCCTCTCGAAAATGATTTTTGGGCCATTTCCTTCCTTTGTCAAAAACTTAATGACACTTCGATACTCCAGTTTCATTTCGCTCATGTTACTGCACTAATTGCCGTGGCAAATTTGTACTACTTTACAGATTGACTTGCTATTTTCACGACGTCACTTTGAACGTTTAACGCATACACAATATTGTTTTCGGTCGCCTAGCAACCCGTTTTCATAGCTAGGCAGGTAATTTAAGAATCTCCTCTCGTACAATTCTTTCTTTATGTCTACTAGGCGTATGTTTTAGTATATCCAATTTAATTTTAATTTTATAATTTAAATCTATACATTGTTCTTCTAATTCCCTTTCTAACTAATAATTAGATATGTATAGCGAGCCCATATTTTCTAATTGTAATAATTTATTTCTATAGCTTGTCTGTTGAATACCTATTATAACCAATTCTGCCCCCTCGGATAACTGTCCTACAGTTTGTAGTTTTAGTATTACCTTTAATTTCTTGGATTCGAAGGTCGTTAATTTGTTCCACATTTTGTTGGGTAAAACATTTTTGTTCGAAATTCTCTAGTGCTTTAGAATGTGGTACAATATTCTCTATTTTATCAAACGTATTACCATTAAATGTGCTCGTACCGTTTGTATTAAATGTAATAAAATGTGCTTGGTTTGGTAAAGAAGCTATCTCCAACCCATTATAAGGAACAAAAATAAACCCTCGCGTATAGGTTTTTCTCTTTTAACATTTAAAAAATAATTCTTAAAATAACCCCTTATAAAAGTAAACAGTTTCTATTCCATCTCTTTCTGCGAGTACTCCAACATGCGGGTATTGTCTCTTATTATTAGAAGGCGGACATTTTATAAGTCCCATTTGTGTCCAGATTGTCCCAATAAGAATTAAAATAGTTAATAATATTTTGTTTAAACTCTGCCATTGTTTTTCCAATAAATCCATATACTCTCCTTTTATAATGCTAGCCTGTTGTATATAGTCTAATTTTCGTTTCTTTAAAGCGACATCTTCCAGTTCCAACTGGTTTTAGTTTGCTGTTAATTTTACTTCTTTTTCTACAAACTTGGGGGATTACAATAGTTGTTTTAACGAGACCATTTTTCACTATGTTAATTTCTTCCGGTATTGTAGAAAACGCTGTCGTAGATTACGTAAAATATGTTTCGGCAGCCTTAATAAAACACGTCTGCACAATACGTATTTCGTCTTTGTTTTCTTCTTCTTCCATAACCTCTATGTAGTTTATAGGCAGACAATTAAAACCAAAGGCACAAGTTGCATAACTTATTATTTTTTCTCTTTCTTTCGAATCGGCCTGTAGTTTTAATTGGATCCCAGTCAACTTTCTTGTATTCTCGTTTCCCCATTATACAAATTGCAACATATTGTTAAACACTAAACAGCAACTATTTTGAAAACTGTCTGTTAGTCGGAGATCCCCACTTCAACCCTCCCCGAACATAACCCAGATTATCCGAACATTTCCGAGTACTTCTAATAGATCGGCGATGTAGGAACGATTTAATTTATTTTTTATCAGTCGCTCGAACCGTTAATATAGATCCTTCTAAAGTGTTTAGTGTTTCCGAACTTTATGGAGGAAGAATTAAACCCACAAACGAAAGATTTGGACAATGGCTGTTATTGGAGAATCTACGAAATAACAATCTTGCTTCGGATATTGGTAATTATTAATTATGTGAAAGGAGAGACAGAGACAGAGACAGAGACAGAGACAGAAACAGAGACAGAGACAGAGACAGAGGCAGAGACAGAGACTGAGACAGACTGAGACAGAGACTGAGACAGAGACAGAGACAGAGACAGACACAGACACAGAGACAGAGACAGAGACAGAGACAGAGACAGAGACAGAGACAGAGACAGAGACAGAGACAGAGACAGAGACAGAGACAAAGACAGAGACAGAGACAGAGACAGAGACAGAGACAGAGACAGAGACAGAGACAGAGACAGAGACAGAGAGAGAGAGAGAGAGACAGAGACAGAGACAAGACAGAGACAGAGACATGAGACAGAGACAGAGACAGAGACAGAGACAGAGACAGAGACAGAGACAGAGACAGAGACAGAGACAGAGACAGAGAGAGAGAGACAGAGACAGAGACAGAGACAGAGACAGAGACAGAGACAGAGACAGAGACAGAGACAGAGACAGAGACAGAGACAGAGACAGAGAGAGACAGAGACAGAGACAGGGACAGGGACAGAGACAGAGACAGAGAGAATCATTTTGTTTATAGACTCCAAATCACAGTCTTAATTCATTCGGCAGCTTTGCGTGTTTTTCGTTTTGTGTGTTTTCGTTTTTTCGTGTTTGTGCGTTTGTATGTTTGCGGTTTTCGTGTTTGAGAATTTTTGTGTTTACGATTTTTCGTGTTTGCGTTTTTTCGTACTCTGCGCGTTTGTGTGTTTGTTATTTTTCGTGTTTGCGAATTTTCGTTTTCGTTTTTTGTGTTTGTGAGTTTGTGTGTTTACGAATTTTCGTGTTTGCGAATTTTCGTTTTTCGTGTTTGCGAGTTTTCGTTTTTCGTGTTTGTGTGTTTGTATGTACCTGTGCTTGCGCTTGTGCTTGTACTTGTAATTGTTCCTGTGCTTGTATTTTGTGACAAAATCCGATCTCCCAAGACTAAAATATGACCATACATGGACATTAAACTATGCGAGAAATGGCATTATAAAAATACTTTGTTAACATTATTGATATTAAGTTTCTTGTTGTAGATGAGATTAATTTGGTAGTGATTACCTTGAGCGACAACTAGATTTAATTATGACCTATAATTAAAGCAGAAAGCATTGCGATACATTGTGACTCATATTTAAAACCAGAATATATTGCATATAAATGATACGTATTAAAAGGTAAATAAATAAAAGCGACATTCCTTAATTTTCAGTGATTACTATTGCTGTAAGCAGGTTAATCAATTAGTTAATTACACGTTTTATTTTTTAAAGTAATTTCATTTTAAAATATATTCAAGTGAATTTTAAACCAGGTAGAGGATCACAATCTGTAGATGGGGTTTAAAAGAAATCTAATAATGATTTTAATAATAACAACAATTATGCAATCTCATTTGATAAAATTCAATTCATATTAAATAGTCGCTAAACCGTACATTCACATTGTATGACAACAACAGGGTAATTAGCTGATTATGCAATGCCATTAACTGTTTATTATCGTTATAGAATTTAATAGTGTATTTAAAATCAAACGTATACGTTACCTTTACCTTGATTAGCTTCTTTTAATACCAAAAAAATATTCTACCGTTTATTAACCCTTAAAAATAGGTAAAAAATACGATCCTACGTGCACATCCATTTGCCTATCCTTTAGGGGCCAAAAGGGCTCTTAATACAAACAAAAGGTTGAAAATACTGTCAGGGTTGAAATGTACGTCGCTCACGCTAGTGAACACAAAAATTGCTGTCAAAAAGGCCCTTAATACAAACAAAACAGTTAAAAAATTTCATCAAGGGTTGAAAAATATATCCCCCACACGGATCTGATAAATACAAAAAAAGGCCTTAATTAAGAATGCAAAGGGTTGAAAAACGCGTCCTACACGTGGACGAATCAAAAAGCGAAAATAATTAGGGTTGAAAAAGGGTTGAAAATACGGTCTCACACGTAAGCGAGTAAAAATAAGGGTGGAAAATCCGGCCTCACACGTAAGCGTGTAAAAATTAGGGTTGAAAATACGGTCTCACACGAGGATATATAAAAAATAGGGGTGAAAAACCCGGTCTCACAAGTAAGCGAGTAAAAATAAGGGTGGAAAATCCTGTCTCACACGTGGATATGCAAAATAGGGGTGGAAAATCCGGTCTCACACGTAAGCGGGTAAAAATAAGGGTGGAAAAACCGGTCCCCCACGTGGGCGGGCTTGTGACGTCAAAATCCAAGATGGCGTCTAGTGTCTCAGTACTACTTCCGGATGCAAGATTAAAGGAAATATTTTATTCTACTCTGACCAAGAAGCACGGAATTGCCAGATTGGAAGCAACAATTTACAACTATAGCAACGAGGCTTATTATTCTGGAAGCGAGATGTACAACCCTCTCGCAAATTGTTCAACACCAATGTATTCTGCATCTATCCCAAAAATGTCGACAAAACTAACAAACAGTTTACAAAATAATTGCTGTTTAGTGTTTAACAATATGTTGGAATGTGTATACTGGAGAAACGAGAATACAAGAAAGTTAACCGGGATCCAATTAAAACTACAGGCCGATTCGAAAGAAACAGAAAAAATAATAAGTTATGCAATTTCTGCCTTTGGTTTTAATTGTCTGCCTATAGACTACATAGAGGTTATGGAAGAAAGAAGAAATGTTTAATTAAGGCTGGCGAAACCTATTTTACGAAATCTACGACAGCGTTTTCTACAATACCGGAAGAAATTAACATAGCGAAAAATGGTCTCGTTAAAACAACTAATGTAATCCCCCAAGTTTGTAAAAATACAAGTAGCATTAGTAGCAAACTAAATCCATATCCTATTAAGGAAAAAGAACCCCTTTCCCAAGCTTACGTTCTATCCACAGAGAAGCGTAAGTTGGGACTGGAAGAAGTAGCTTTAAAGAAGCGAAAATTGTACTATATACAACAGACTACAGGATAAAAGAAGAGAATATGGATTTATTGGAAAAAGAACAAACAATGGCAGTGATTAAACAAAATATTAACTATTTTAATTCTTATTGTGGCAATCTGGACACAAATAGGACTTATAAAATGTCCGCATTCGTTGTTAATAATAAGAGACAATACCCACATGTTGGAGTACTTGCAGAAGTAGGTGGAATAAAAACTGTTTACTTTATAAGAGGTTATTTTAAGAATTATTTTTTAAATGTTAAGAGAAAAAACCTGTACGCGAAGGATTTATTTTTGTTCCTTATAATGGGTTGGAAATAGTTTCTTTACCAAACCAAGAACATTTTATTACATTTAATACAAACGGTACGAGCACATTTAATGGTAATACGTTTACTAAAATAAAGAATATTGTACCACATTCTAAAGCACTAGAGAATTGGTACAAGAATGTTTTACCCAACAAGATGTGGAACAAATTAACGACCTTCGAATGCAAGAAATTAAAGGTAATATTAAGACTACAAACTGTGGGAGATTGGAAGAGTTATCCGAGGAGCAGAATTAGTTATAATAGGTATTAAATAGATAAGCTATAGAAATAAATTGCGTTATATATTACAATTAGAAACTATGAGCTCGTTGGACATATCTAATTACTGGGTAGAAATGGAATTGGAAGAACAATGTATAGATTTAAATTATAAAATAAAAATTAAATTGAATGTACTAAAACATACGCCTAGTAGACATAAAGAGAGAATTGTATTTTGTATGTAAAATTGTATATTGTAAATTATAGTGTTTCTGTTAATTAAATAACATTTATAAAAAATGTAAAGTTATCTATTTGTTTGTGGAAAAATAAAAGTATTGCAAATCTAGTTTGTTTTTTATTTAAATGATCCCTGAACTATTTTGGATTATCTCAGCTATGTTCGGGGAGGGTTGGAGTGGGGATCGCCGAAACAACCTTCGCTGAAAGTCTCGTATCCCATAATTTTACCTATTTGAAGGTATGCGTATTATTTTTAATATATACTTTACTTGATATTGTTCAGAAAAAATGCCCATAAAGATTTTAATGTGTTATTATCCTTATAGGAGGAGAAGGACGTTATAAACCAACTCTGCAATACCGTCAACTGTTATTCTACAGACACGATATCAACTCATTTGTTTGGTTAATCAGATAAAGGCGTGAGTGTTGCGCTATTTTTTAATGAATAACATTATGCGGGTATGTATTTGTGGGTTTTAAACTTTGTAGTAATTAATTCGCATATAATACGAGGGTTATTTTTTTTTCAAGGTCCAATCGGTCGCGAAGTGTGAAGTGCGTGCGGTAATTCGATTTATTCGGGCTGAGGGGTGTAATGCAGTTGAAATTTAATGTGTACGGTGAAACTTCAATGAGTGACAGCAAAGTGGGACAATGGTGCAGGAACTTTAAAGCAGGACGTACAGATGTTCATTATGCAGGCGGTCAGGGAAGGAAGCGATGATCTGGTTGAGCGAGTGGATGAGGCAATTCGAGAAAATCGTCGGTTCACAATTTCGGTGTTTGCTGTAATTGCAAGGTCAGCTCTCTACACCATTGTGAGTGAGAGACTTCAGTACCGCAAACTGTGAGTTCCCAACATGATGTCCGACCATCACAAAACAATGAGAATGGACGCCTCCCTGGAATTCATACTACGTGACTCTTCAACGTCTACGAAGGGCAATTCAGAATAAGCGGACAGGAATGTTGTCATCAGGCATTGTTCCTCTCCATGAAAATACTCGGCCGCACACTGCAGTTGTAACAAAGCAGCTCCTGCAGCGTTTTCGTTGGGAAGTGTTTAATCACCCACCATACAGCCCGGACTTGACTCCAACCGATGTTCACCTCTTTGCTCACATGAAACGCTGGCTAGGAGGACAACATTTTAGCACAGACATCGAGCTGCAGACCAGCGTAGAAACATGGCTGTAAACACAGGCGGCTCCGTTGTATAACGAGGGTATTGGAAAGTTGGTACCACGCTACGACAAATGTCTAAATCGGAGTGGCGACTATGTAGAAGAATAGCTTAACTATGTAAGTACTTGTTATACATAAAAAATTTTATGTTCACTGTGGTTTTAATTTCGTGACTGATCGGGCCTTGAAATAAAAATAACCCTCGTAATAAACCACTAAAACCTTTTATTTTATTATTTCCGTTATAGCAATTTGGTATTTTGAACTGTGGCCGATTTTGAGTAAGCAAGCTGTAATTGATTAAACCAAATCAGTATTTTTGAACTGCAAGGTGGCTTTCGCAAACTGTAACTTATGATCTGTTTTTTTTTTTTAGATTGATTTAGTTGATAGTTTGATTCATTGAGATTGATCTGATTGATTGATTTGATCGAGCATGATTTGTATGAGATTTATGTGCTTAATTAATTTGCTTGATGTGATTAATTGATTTGTTTGTCTGAGAAAGAGCCTACAGAGAGAAACGGATAAACGAGAGAGGCGCGCATGTTCAACTTCTATTACAGGACACAGTCGCTACTTTCAAAATGCACCACTAGATGGCGCCACAAACAAACTCTAATTAGTCTTAGAAATATACCACTAAGTGGCACCACCTTTATTACATAAAATATTCAGTAGTCTATATATAATTAGATGGCTCCACAAACAAACCCTAATTAGCCCTAAAAATATACCGCTAGGTGGCCTCACCGTTATTGCAGAAAAAAATGTTCATTAGTCCATACACCACTGTCAGATACAAATTCAATTTCCCGCCGTAACCAATTGAAATGCAAAGCTTTGGGCCTCCAATCAGAACTCAGAGGCTGGGTGTGGACTAACGACCAATCAGAAACCAGAGGGGCGAACGCACGCACGACCAAACAGGGAAAAGGGGCGTGGGCTATCCTTAGGACCAACCGCCAGAACACTGTATGCGCACGCATTTGTCTACCCTCCAGGGGCTGAACTGCCAAAAAGGCTATTAATACAGCCAAAAGGGCCCTAATTAGGGGTGAAAATCCCATCAAGAGGTTGAAAATGGCCTCCAAAAATAAGCCGTCAAAAAAGGGGCGGGACATGAACGTAGTTAAAATGAGCGTGGCCTATAGGTGTTGCTTTAGACACTTCATTATTGTAAAACAAATATTTGACAAAAACTCAAAACTGTAAATAATACGATAAACAAATCAGCTGGGACTAATTAAGATGATGATACGAAAACTAATGCTAATCTTACTTTATTTTTTCTACAGCAGAATATTTTTATCCGGACTAGATTCTCAAATACATTATATAATAAGAACAATTACTGCTACAATTAAAACAACTCCAACTCCGTGGCTGCGAAAATAGAATACAATAAACATCAATCCTAACCAAATAAATTTGCAATAAGCCTTGACTTTAATCTTAATAAAAAGATGGGTAAAAGAAATGTATTTTATTTACAAAGATTAGAGAACATGCCAATCTTGATGGAAACTACTACAACAGCTGCTAAAAGAGCGGACTGTTTATATTCGATGCGGCGCGCACCGTACAAGAAAATTTAGGTGGAATTTGTTACCCCAGAAAACCGCTCGAGTTTTGATCAATACCGAGGGACAATTCAAGAAATAAACGGATTCAGAGGGGAATCAAGCGGCCTTCTGGATCTGGAGTAATAGTAATTATATTGGATATTGGCAACGAAAATGGATTTTAGCATTTGTACGGCTTCCGGTAGCCACTGTGAATTTTATCCAATTGAATTGAAATGGACTTATGTCAAAATGGAGTTGCAAAAGAAAACACGACGATGATGATAACGATTTTGAGGACATTGAGGAAGATAGCGATGATTGTATATAAATGTATTTATTATGTAATTTGAAAAAAATTATTTTGTTTTGTATTCAAGTCTATATATGGTTTGACTCAACATGATTGGTTGAAGCTAATCGCGCGATGAACTTTCTCAAGCACAAGGCCTGCTTGAAGGCATTGCTTCAAATTGCGGTAATTAATGACATACTTAGTCTTAGAATGCAGTGTTGTGAGTAGTTTCCTATTTTTATCACCAGGTGGAGTACCGTGTTCAACGCAGAATGGAATGTATTTATGACGATCATACAAATTATCCGGATATAATAGATCCACCTCTAGGATTAATCCATTGCATGCATCATCCGGTAAATACAAAATTGATTCGGAGGTTAGTAAATTTAATTGCCCCTCGCTAAGCCACTTGAAGTCATCCCGCGGAAAACATTGACTTTATTATTATTAGCCTTACTATATTTATTACAGCATCGTGTTATCCCTCCTCTTATACCCTTTCCTACGAACAATAACATATCAACATCGGTGAGCAGATCCAGTCTAACTTTAGTGTAATTTAGCATACACTGCCAGGTGTATCCGGGAGCGGTGTAAAAGAATACCGGGACTCGTTCATGAAGCGGTATGAAGCTACAAATCGAAATTTAACTATGGAATAAAGTCTTTGGTGAATGAAATGTAGCGTTTTTAGTTTTAGGTAATAATGAAATGTGACCGGGGATGGCTTGGGAAATATCTTTAATCAGGAAGTGTGAGCCATAACCGGAAAAATTATGGAAAAAAAACTGGTATTAATCGCAGGGCCTTACACCGGATGCTGCATGCTCGATGAGCACTACCTCTAAATTGACCGGTGAAATGACAATGATCTCTTACTTTAATATCACGATCTAAAAAGGGATGTTCGCAAATATGACAGTGGGTAGATGCATTATATTCCAGCATTTGCATGTCACTTAACGTTTCCATAGGTATGGGATTTTGAAAATACTGCTGCAGATTACTAGGAATATCTAGCAGCTCGTTGCTAAACCAATTAATACACTCCTCACCCCTCCGGAACCGAAATTTTTATAAGGAATCGTTAAACGTGCAGTGGAGATAATATGCGATGTTGCATACGTTACGTTTCTTATACTTAACAGTATTCCGCGTTTCGTCATTTTTAAAATCCTGCACTAAACATTCCAAGTCGCTATATAAAATAAATGGCGCAGTCTGCTTGAACCCATAATTCTTAAAATACACATTCGAACCTGGCTTTGGCATCTCTATCTTACACTTATTAACTAACTTACAATCTAATTCGTTAATACTTAGCTTAATTTGAGAACTAGAATAGTGGAGGCATCCATCGCATAGATATAATTTACCTTTCTTCTTCGTTAACTGTGAACCTACTAATCCCGATAAATTTGTGATCCAGCAGAAATGAAATTTAACGACTTCGTCATCATCTTTAGTTGTTCTAAGTCCAATTTCATAATTCTGCTGCGTTATATTTAGCTGCATCTTTTCTAATAGGGGCATACACGTTTATGGATAAATTAGGATTTTGTTTTAAAAATTTAGTGATTTGGTTTAATTTCATGAGAAACTGTATATCTTAAAAATTTAGGATTTCGGCATAGTAGGGATAGGATGATACACGATTACTGTGTAGGGTAGCGAGAAAGAGAGCTGATGCTAAATCCCACCCTCAACAGGATTATTGTTTTTTACGTTAATAACGAATTTCTTATTTTTTATTTCTAAGGGCAAAGGAATAAAGGACGATACCCTTATTAGAGTTATACTGTTTGCGTTTACAGTTAATGAAATAATTTTTGATAAAGTCCAACCACTATCCTGTTCTTCAAATTGAAGCAATCGCTCTATCATGCAATATACTACATTACTATTGAATAAATTTTTAAATCATCATTTTCTCTTAAAATATTAAAGTTTTGGTCGTAAAACTAAATTCCCTATATATTAAATTATCATCCTCTCATTATTTAAAGATGGTTTAACGAATAATAAAAGTGCTCGCCCTGGATTTAAAGGCTATAGTCAAATCCCTCCACTCGACTGTACCCCTGCTTCCGAGAGACCCTCCTGCAGCCGGTTTTCTAAGCTGCTTGACTAGTACCCGGTACCGCTAAAATTTCCCTGCAACGATTACTAGATGTCTTTTATTGCACTACTCAATGATGAGTCAGCTTTTAACTTGCGTCACTGATGTTGGTTATTTTACTGATTTTATTCTCATCATGAGTATTGGCATGCTTATAAAAATGTTCAATCATTTCTAGGGATGAATTAATCTCAATTAAAATCATTTCTAAAAATAAATCATTAAAATGGATTAGTATAAATGGTAAGCATTATACCTTTAATATCTTGCGAACGAACTGCACCAGCAAGTAATATAATCGGGTTGAATTTATCGAACCTGTAATTTATCGATATAATTAATGCTTCAAATATAAATATATAACTTACCTGGAGCGATACAAGTAATAATAATAGCAGTCAAGCGGTGAGCACTTTTGTAGGTGATTTAAATCTAAAAAATTCATTTATATAATTAATGCTTTAAGTAAAATGAATAAAACATACCTGAATATGTATCCGTTGAACGAACTGCAGCAACTACACTACAAGTAATTTTAACATAATAATGGTTAGGAAACCTGAAATTTATTAATACTATTATTTAATTATTATTTTTAACTATAAAATTGAAACTCACCTGATCAAAGCGTGATAACGACTGATGAAGGGCCATATGTTACATTGCTCTTACATACATCACGAGCCGGGTGTTGTTCTAACAGAAATGTACGTCTGGACATAAAAATGTTATCTGTTGTAATTGTTTATTGTGTATGGAGTATTAAATTATTAATATAAATTTTGAATAGCGCTGATAAGAAATTGTTTAATACGGATACGCCTGTGGTTTATACAGCTGATAAATATCTATCTTTTGCGATAACATTATTTTCATATTCATATCTTTTAACATTGGAATAAATAAATTCTTAAGAATTTTATTACACATAATACATATTTATTAGCTTTACTAATACTTTGAGGAGCATATGTCTATGTGTTCTGGATAGTATGCAAAAACCTGCCAATTCTAAGTTGAATATAATTACATATTACAAACTTTCAATACAATTTTTATATATGATTTATTTACAAATGCAAATAGTTTTAATTGTAATGCATAACATCAAAGTCTTTTTCTAATTTATTACTTTATTAGTATTACATATTTATCAACAACATTATTTTCCATTTATTATCAAATGCATTATTTTAACTTATATTTAGAATGTGCGCCGGATGTTGTTTCTCGAATGTGTTCTCTCTCTAACACTGACTATCGTTTTAACGGAAATGGAAAGCTACTCTTCATTTATTGTGAGGTCAGCTTAAATATTTATATATTGCAGACTTTCAATATAATTTTTATATATGATTTTATTTACAAATGCAAATAGTATTAATTGTAATGCATAACGTCAGTCTTTTTTTCCAATTTATTAATTTACTTGTATTTTAATTGTAAAATGTACGGTTTGCATTAGAATAAGAAAAATTAGTCGCGCGTAAATTGCTTTCCTTGTTCCTTCGAATGTATTACACCACGTCATCTGTTTGAAAGAATTCTCGTACTTTTTAGGTATTTGCTGTGTACAAATATTGTAGAGTTATGTTTGACTGTGTACAAAGATTGTTGAATTTTCTCGGAACAAATTTGACTTCTAAACTTATTTTTCGCAGTGATGAAGTTTCGTCTGAAGGCACATGGATGGGAATGATGGTGAAGAAGTCTAAACGTCGAGATCGCCGTTAGTTTCAGAATTGGCCGTGTTAGAAATCATTATTACTAAACATGACTAATCTGCATATTTCTGTTACCGAACCGCTGGCGACCAGGGATTGAGTCATTCTCTAGTATCTGTTCGTGGAGAACAGTCGTTCAATACAATTGAGATAATCTAATTTAAAAAAGAGCATGATAAGTTACGCGTTAATACGAGGGTTGCTATTTATGTATTGAGAATAGAAAGAATAAACAAATGAATTTGATGAAAAATATTTTTATTGCTTTTCAAAATAATCGCCTTTAAGATCTATACACTTTTGCATGTGATTGAATCACCCTTCAAAGCACTTTGTCCAGTCAGAAGATGGTAGCTCTAAAACATGCGTTTTGAAGGCCTCAGCGGCTTCTTCGGGCGATGAAAATCGTTGTCCACGCAGTTTATCTTTAATTAGTGGGAACAAGAAGAAGTCATTGGGTGCCAAATACTCGTTTGTTGCATGTGATGTGTGTGAGCTGGCATTGTCGTGATGCAAAATGATTCGTCGTTTTGGGTTGGTTTCTCTCAATTTACCGAAAACTTCAGTTAAACAAATGGTCGTATACCACGCTGAATTAACGGTCTTTTCATTTTCGAGAGCCACAGTTACCACAGGACCGGTTTTCGTGAAGAAAAACGCCACCATTTGCTTCTTAACGCTTCGAAAACGAACAACTTTTGTTAGCTTTGCTTCACATTGAAACACCCAAACTGTGGACTGGTCTTTTCTTTCTGGCTCATACGCAAAAATCCACGACTCGTCACCTGTGACGATGTTGTATACCGCTTTGGATGCACCACAGTTGTATTTTGAATTCATTTTACGGAACCAATCGACACGAGCATTTTTTTGAGCATCTGTCAACAAATGTGGAATCCAACGTACACAGCTTCCCAACACACAAATGTTCATGCAAAATCTTATGTATTCTGGTCATACTAATGCTTAAACATCTCTTGATTTCGTGATATGTCACATGACGATCTTCTTCAATCAGTTTTCGCACAACATCGATATTTTCCGGCACAACGACTGATTTTGGACGACCTTCTTTAACTTCATCCGTGAGCGAATTACGTCCACGTTTAAATTCAGTGTACCAGCGATATACAGTGGCTGTGGATGGCGATTCATCGCCAAACGTTGAATTCAGTTGATTGATGCATTGTTCTTGAGTTAGAGCACGTCGAAAGTCATAATAAATCATAGCTCGAAAATATTTTCACGAGTAAATTCCATATTTTGGCTGAGATGAAATTTTCAACTTACTGTAAACAACACAAATAGTGCTCGCGCGACAAAACGTTCTGAGTACGTATAACCTCAAAAATGTCAAACTTTAAGATGACAGTGACAAATTTCACCTGGCAATGCCAGTGTTGCCAATTCTCAATACATAAATAGTATCCCTCGTATGAGTGTTTTCAAATTGTGTCGTGGGTTATTTCAATTGTAGCAGTATATGAACAACTCATAGAAGACTTGTTCAATGTTAAATTAGCAAAAAAATTGATGAAAGTGACTTTTGATTGACTTATCCCCTTTTGCACTAATGATAATGTTTTCATAACTCGTTTTACATAGTATTAAAATGAATGAAATGTAGCAGTACTTTATTAATTTAGCCATTGTTCAAGTGAAAAGGTTCTTATTAATAGCTGAAAATAAAATGTAAAAACATGGACTCTTATAAAACTAAATTTCCTCTTCATCAGATGAGACATCTGGGAAAACGTCAACTTCACCATCTGATGTTACAAGGTTTTGGTAAAAATCCCACAAGGATTCCGAAATATACGGGAGCAGTTCCATGAGATGTTGTTTCTTTTCAGTGGTAATTGGAACCTTTCTTGCGTAAGCCTGTTTCGGCGTTAAAATAATGTTGCTGCCTTTTCCTTGCTTTTCGAAACTTATTTCACCTAAGGAAGTTTTGTAGAATAGAACTTTACTACTTTTTTTTATAACGAGCCCAGCGCACTTCCCTCCCATTTAATTTGTCTCTAGAAGCATTCAATTTTCTATTAGTTAATGAGAATCCAAATAAGGAGGAAAAGTCGAGAAAGTTGGATCTCACCATTTCAATAACTACGAATGGATTTGTTCTACCTACTTGGCGAATAAGCTGAATCCAATCGTAGGGAATGTTCAATTTTTCCATTGAATTTCTTTCTTTTTTCCATTAGACTGTGGCCTGTATCGCATTCATATGGGTGTGACCCGTAAGCAAAAATTTGTGATCTATTATTTTGAGGCTCTCAGAATTTTGTAAAGCTATAAAATACGCTGCTGCCATATGGCTATTTTTATTTTATCCGCCTCATGAGTCGGAATACACAATTAGGTGACTAATTTCAACTTCTAAGTCTCTTGTTAAAAATCTGTAGATGCAAGAGCCAATATCATTTCCACCTCTTTTTGCAACTGATTCATACCATAGGTAACATAATACCTGAGAAGTGTCACAATCATGTACAGTGGGGTTGAACGTCCACAGTTGCCTTTGGTAAAACGACTCTGTAGGTCTGTTGGAGCTCAAAACTTATCGTTTTCTTTTCAGGGTCAGTTTTTGTCCGCTTTTTCATTGTATATCCTGCATCGGCTTTAAAATGATGTAAATCCAACTCCTTCATAAAATTATTTTTTTTATCATCACTTTTTGACATCTTTATTTTCATTACTAACTTGTCACATGTGCAGCATGTGTCTTTATTGGGCTGCTTTATTTTGATGTTCAATTTGTGAAATATTTCTTCACAGAGTTTGCGATTTATAAATTTCTCAGGATTTCTCTCCTTGTAAGCTTTATACAAATTAGCTAGAGTATAATGAGCCGGTAGATATTTTTTCGATGTTCTTCTTCTTTTGTAACGACTCTCATAAGATGGAACAGAAAGAGTGTGTTGCCTCGGAATTTCTTTGCCTTCATCAGAAATTGTTTTCTTGTTATCGTGGTTACCTCTTATCAAGAGCTATGAGGTCATATGTATTAATTCGCTTTTTTGACATTATAACCTAAATAAATTTGTTGCTTATATCATACGTCTTAGTTAAACACCCTTTACATGTAAGAGATAGGGCCCCATTTATTCGAAACTAGTACACAGCTGTACTAGTCCTTTGATGCTGTTTGCTGGCACCATTGGTACGAATGCGAGTACTTTTTATCTTTTGTTTCGATCAGATCACCTATATACTGAGCTTTTCCATTGTAATCTTCAATTTCCCAAAAATCCTTTGAACAAATTCAGACGAACCTCATCGTTACATTTTTCTTTACTTTTTTTCAAAGTTTCGTTTAACCTTTGTCTCCTATGGCATCTTTCTCGTCTCTATTCTAAATTTCCTATTATCATTCGAGTATGTTTCACCTAGTTGTTAAATCTTCTGTTTCCTCCTGATCTACCACTGTATTGTCAGATTCGTCTTCAACGGGCATATAAATTGGGTCATCTGAATTAAAAATGTCTTGAAATTCACGTTGAACATCTTCTGGTAGAGACAAACCTTCACTACTATTATCTGTAAAAATCATACATTTTTATTGACATGAATCAGAAAATATCCACATGTATCCAAATACTTCATTTGTATTTTATTATATCATACCTTCATAAGAAGTTCCCAGCTCATGATCACATCTTTGGTTTTCACCATCACTACACACGAGATTTGTACTGCTCGGAGTTGCTACTAAAAATTATCTAGTAAAATTTATTTAATCATTTAGAGTTATTTTGAAGATATCTGGCAATAATTCTGTGTATTCTATTGAATGGCTCAATATAACTGCTGAGGAAGATGCAACAGTACTATTTTGCATAGAAGAGTTTTCAGAACGTTGTTCAGAGGTTGTTGTTGTACTGCCGAAAATCATTAAAACAGCATCAATAAAGGAAAAATCTGTATAAAACTTGCCATCAGTACTAGTAGTTGGTTCTGAAACACTTTTCACCATATTCACTAATTTTTGTCCCCAGATAATATTTTTCCGACAAAATCGCTAAGCACGTTGTTATCACGCTGAATCTTTAAAACTTATAGGTTATGTTGGCGTAAAACAAGGTTAGTCATAAACACCGCCGATTGTATAAAACGAGATAGGTCAACATAGCTCCTTTTGCCACCATATGTTGTAATTATTCCACAGTGAACAAGGAGTTAAGTTCACATAACTCATTATACACAAAACTACATACTTTGAATTGAGACTTAACTCTATTGATCATATCCGAAAATACTATTACAAGCTTCTCTGAGACATTTAACATACAACAACCACTGCATTCCTTAAATTTGCCACAAGTCTGGCATAAGAATGCTGCCTCTTGTTTGGCTAAAACTTTGAGTTCAGATATCATTTCGTATGATTTTCCGTTACCGGTTCTTATCTGGTGTATCCGTTGCTGTTGTTTCTGTTTACCCACCCCTACCTTACGAAAACCTTTAAACTGTAAAAATGACAAAGAAGTTTTGTTGTGCTTACCGCCTTTACTGCTTATGTAACAGGATTTAGGCAAATTAGCAACGCAATGGTGCTTAACACATTGATGTTCTAATTGACAATTTTAAGAATTTCGTTTTTGCAGAACGGTCAGCCTGTAACTGTACTTGTTACACGCTTAATCTACACTAGGCGTTATTAAAATAAGCGGGTTGCTGTAAAATATCTGAATCATTGCATCTAATTTCACTCTTATTCTAAGATAAAATTTAAAATCGATATTAAATGTCAGAAGGCGCCACTACGACCGGAATGTATTGATAAAAAGTCTTGAGAGAGATGTTAAAAATCTTGAATGATCATAGAAAACAATTACCCCCTCGGTAAATCATTAACTCAGTTTCAAACACAAAATTCGTGACATTTGCCTCAAATTTCAAAATGTACATTAAGATTTGTTTAAATGAACTCGTTACATTTATTTGAATTCTAAATAACGAATAAGCAATACTTATATAAATTTTGTAAACTTGAAAGTTTAGAACGCTACTTAATGTTTGAGTCACTAAATACATTTGTGCATTGCAATCATTTCACTTTCGTATATTCTACATTAACGTTTACTGTTACCAAAATAGGTAATGATAACCAAATAACACCTAATCCATTTTGAAAATGCACAAAACAAATGTTAATTCTGCAATTCTACATATATGTGACGTCAAATTTAATTAATAGCTACATATGACATAAGTTTTGTTCTATTTTGATCATAAATCCTTAAAAATATAAATTGCATTAAACGATCACCTTTGAGTAATGGCAACTCCTTATCATTGAGTACCTTTATAGTACTACACTATATACAAGAAAAAAGAAAAAAAAGAACTTTTAAAAATTAACATTTAGGACCAATCCTCTGAAAGGAAATTGCTTTGAGGTAAATAGTCATTTCAATAAAGAAAATAATTACAATCCTTTAATCTACAGAGTTTTATGTTAATTATTGGGTGTAACAAATATACTAATGAAATTACCTTATATACTTTGAACCTCATCTTGCTAGCTGTCCTGTGCAATGTGGATGAAGACATGATTTTACCTGCACTTGTGCATAGAATACTTAATTTACCGTAATTAGGAAGGCGCACAGGCTGTTCTTTATAATTCTTCTTACTGCTCTTTTATGTATTTCTAAATTCCAGGCCTTCTTCTTGATTTGGATTTTATCGCAACGGTACCTGTTCTACGATATAATTGCCAATTTTCGAATAGGATTTTCCAGAATTGGATAGGCAGACTATTATTTTACACATTTCTTCCGAAGTCGCTCTCCCTCGAACCATTTTAAATACTTAGAATATTAACAGATAATTAAAAAACTGTGATTACAAGTTTGTTACACAATGGAGAAACGTCAAAACCTTCAATTGTTTTAAAACAGAAACTAGTTACTTGTTATAGGTTAATGCAGCAGAAAATCTTTTTAGGCCTCATATTTTGCCCTGTAATAATTTAATTCCGTGAGGAATAAATGGTATTAACATTATCAGTGATGTGATCGGGTGGCCTCCCAGATTCGATGTGAGACGTCTACGATACGACATTAAAATCTAGAGTTTAGGGGCTGAAATATAAATATAGGTTGCTGTTTTTAAATGCATGGTGTATGATAAGTTTGCACGGCTTATGTTTCACTATGATTATTGTTCGGGTTTGCTTTAAAATTTGGCTGACTGAGATGCAATTAAGGACTGCCCATTACAAAAATAAACTCAGAATGTTTATTCTTAAATTAGTTAATCAGTTAAAGAGTATTCTTTCCGTCATGCAGTTCAGTGCAAATTAGAAATTATTATAATTAAACCACGGGCATCGGAAGTGAGTGGTTTGTGCTTATAAAGCATTGTCATTATCAGTTATAATGCAGAGTGGTGCTTGCACAAACATGTAATAGCAAAAATGCCAATTCCGCATTCATTTGATTTGACGGCTACGGCAGTTCATAGTGGGTCCCTAAACATTTCCGAAACGCTAGTTCAGACGAATCTACATCATTCGGATCCGGGCCTTTTGGTTTATCTGAAGTTTTACTTGTTATAAATCCTCCATCGGCGCCTTCAAATTATCCGAAATTCATGAAATATCACATGCGTTCTAGTGATAAACGCTCCCCAGCAACCTGTGAGATAAGGCCTATTGTAACAATTTTCATTTCTAACAGTTGCTTTAAACCTCTCTTAAAATTGTAATACTTTTCCAATGAAACCGATATCGCTCTTACAAAACAACTCACTACGGACATGAACAGATTTATTTTAAAATTTGGCCCTTGTAGCGCCAAAGGACCTTTTCCGACGAATGTTGAAAATCGGCCGTTTTCAGAGTCTTATCGTATTTCTAAAAGTACATTAAATAATTTACAAATTGACATGTTGGTGTAAATAACTGACAAGGCTTAACAAGAAAAATGAAAGAGCATAGAGATAGATCTGCACATATCAGTGACTGTTATATTAAAGATTGAAATTGTTCAAAAATTGTAACTTTTAGAGGAAATAAGGACCGAAAAACGATTGAAGACATTAACAATGGTAATTTTCTATCTGATGTTAAACTACGACGATGTCATGAGCGAAGTTGTTCACAAGCCTGAACATTCTATAAAATATTTATCGTCCCAGATACAAAACGATCTGATAGATTGTTTGGGAAAGCATGTACGTCAACAATTATTGAAGAGCATTTGGAAGCAGCACAACTACCAACCCCATGCATACTAATGGGAGACTTTAATTCTCACAGTCCAGTGTGGCGGTCTACAAAGCTTGATATACGGGGAAAGAAAATAGAAGATTTTCTGGGAAGAAACAATATGGTTCTCCTAAGCAACACCAAACCCACCTACTTCAACTCAAGATCAAACTCTTTCTCTGCCATTGATCTCATCATAGCCTCTTCACAACTGGCTTTGGAATATACATGGGGCCAGACGTTAGATCTCCTTCGAAGTGATCACTTCCCAATTATAATATCTAAGGACATAAAAGATGCAAACCCTAATATAAAAAGTAAATGGCTGCTAAACCATGCAAACTGGGAAGAATCTAAAGATAACATCTCACATACAAACAGAGGCGAAATAATTGAGGTAATGGTTGTTAATTTCTCAAATGTTACAGCCCACGTGGCAAACAAATATATACCACTTTGAAGGGGGAAGCTAAAAGACCACCTGTACCATGGTGGAACCAAGACGTAGCTAATGCTATAAAAAACAGAAAAAGGGCTCTAAATATCTTCTCACGAAACCCTACAGTAACAAACCTAATTACCTTCAAAAGATCGAGAGCAATGGCAAGAAGACTAATATTGGACCCCAAAAGAAAATCATGGGAGAGGTACGTGTCCGAACTTACCCCAAAAGCACCATGCACTGAAATGTGGCATAAAATAAAAGCCATATCTGGAAAACTGATTCCGCAACCTCAAATTAAACTCGAACAACATGGAAGAATCAAGTTCTTCAATTAACCATAGTAAGGAATTTATCAACATTATAAACTCTAAAGTTACAAACGTTGACTTGGGAAAATCAGATACAAATAAATACAATTCCCCTACTTCAGTTAATGAACTAAAACAAGCACTGAAGTCAGTAAAAGAAACAACCCCTGGTATCGATAACATTCCCTATGGAATGATTAAAAACCTCCCACCCCACGGATTAGACGACTTGTTGTTCTATACAACGAAATATGGACAAAAGGAGAATTCCCTTCAGACTGGAAAACAGCTCTGATAATTCCCGTTCCAAAACAAGGAAAGAATCCACCTAATACAGCAAGTTACACGCCCATATCGCTACTAAGTTGTCTAGCGAAAATTCTGGAAAAAATGGTGAATACAAGATTGTTCGACCACTTAGAGGAACACCAATTGATAAACACATTCCAATCAGGATTTCGAAGATCTTCTTCAACCCGGGTCAATATTTTGTTTCTCTCAAACGCCATTCAAGAGACTTTCACTAACAGGGGACATTGTACAGCAGTTTTATTCGGCTTAGAGAAAGCATATGACATGGTTTGGAAACCGGGAGTTCTGGGAAAGATACATGAGTGGGGAATCAAGGGAAACTGGCAATATTTATAAAATCCTTCCTAACGGACAGAAGTTTTTATGTAAAGGTAGGCGATCGCATGTCTACAAAACGTACGGTTGAAAACGGCATCCCCTAAGGTTCCCCCCTAAGCGTCACTCTATTCATTATTTCAATGACTGAGCTAACATCCGGTTTGGGTGCTTCAATCGGACAGTATATCTACGTAGATGACATTGTGACTTTTATCTCATCAACAGGAAATACCTCGCATAACGGAAATACGCAGCATGTCGTTAATTTAATACAATAACAAGGAGATGCTAAAGGGTTTCGTATCTCTTCCACAAAAACGGCATGCATGCATTTCTGCAAATTAAGGAGTCCTCACCATCAACCTAATCTATACCTTAAACGCAGCAAGTACAATGCGTGCCATCGTATAAGTTTCTAGGAGTAATCTTTGACTCGACTTTAACATGAAAGCAACACATATATTCAATAATAACAAAAGTTAAAAAACACCTTAATGTAATTAAATGCACCTCAAACTCTAAGTGGGGCGCCGACAGAGAAATATTAATACGACTCTACAAAACATTGATCCAACCTATTATCGACTAGGGATCTGTAGCGTATGGAGCAGCATCTAGGTCGAACCTCAAACCCTTAGACACTTTACAGAACTTATGCCTATGCTATACAATAGGTGCACTTTTTACAAGTCCTTCCAGACGTGTAAAAGTACAAGTAGGCGTACTACCTCTAAAACTAAGAAGAACTTGGCAATTTCTAAAATATGCTATCAAAATCCGTGACGTACCTCACCACTACAATAAAGCTGTCCTATTTAAAGAGGAACCAACTACAGAAAAACGATCTAATCTACCTGTAATTTGCAGACTTCACGAAGAACTACGTAAAATGCATTTGGACGACATATACGCGATAAATGAAACACTACTGAAAAGTAAAATTTGGCAAATATGGGAAGAAGAATGGAATAGGGAAAACAAATTGCTGAAGAAACACATTTATATGCCGCAAAAGAGAAAACGTATCCAAATCTAAAAAGAAAAGAGAGCATCATAATTACCAGATTAAGGATAGGACATACTGCAATCATTCATACATACTTACTAACGAAAAGTGAGAGACCACTTTACAACCTCTGTTCTCAAATACTCACCGTTCTACATATATTTGAAGACTGCATACTTCAGCTAATAAGAACCCGACTAATGGTAAACAATGGGATAGCCAAGCCCCAAAACCAGAAATTCTTGAAAGAAATACATTTATTAAATAAAATCTAAGTGTACCTACCAAAAAAGTAGAAAATAGCTGATAAGAAAAATATTGCAAATAACTTAACAGTTGACGACATAAAAAAAAATTTATTTACTGTCCAACAGAGAATGATATAATTACAGGATAATATGAACATAACATTATAGGTGAAAGAAGGCAGACAATGAACTACAAATTAAATGCTTAAATTATTAAGATAGTAATAAACAAATTTAACATTGAGTGTCAGATCCTAAATAACTTAACAAGCTGTCTAGAAGTACAAGTAAATAAGTCCACATTCGAATATTGTTTATTGTAAATGCGACAAGTATTAATAATAGGTGACGAATACAAAATATTAGTTTTGGGTGCAGCGTGATAAAAAAATAAATGCAAGCATGTTTTATAAACTGAAACAACAAAATTAATGGGAGTATCTAGTCTGTTGTGGATATTATTGTAACTAAACGTTAAGCTAGACTTAATTCTCCTACTTTCTAAGGACGGGAAATGGAACGTAGATAGTAAAGACTTATGAGGATAAGCGCCGTTAACTTTGAACCACAACAGTTTCAAGGACGCCGTTGAAGAGATTCTAATGCGTCGATTTGATAATTAGAAAAAGGATACCAAATTAAGGAACAGTATTCAAGTTTGCTACGCACATAAGAGAAAAACAACGCTCTGAGAGCAATTATATTTAAAAAACTTCTAGAAGTACGTGTAATAAATCCCAGCATAGATATTGCGGAGTGAACAGTGACAATAATTTGGTATAAAAAAGTAAATCTGTTATCAAAGTAGACTCCTAAGTCCTTCACTGGTTCCGACCTTACCAGTTGCATTGAATCAAGCCAGTAATTATATACAATTAGATTATGCTTTTTGGTATACGACACAACCTTACATTTAGGTTCATTTAATTTTAAACAATTCACAGAACACCACTTAGAAATACGGTTAAGCTGCAGTTGCAAAAATTGACAATCAGTAACAGATGATACCTCTGAAAAAATTTTCAAATCTTCTGCAAACAATAGAATACCACAATTTACTATAGCTGGAAGATCATTAATCAACAATAAAAAAGAAGTGGGCCAAAATTCGATCCCTGAGGAACCCCCGAAGAGACAAACATTGTATCAGATACAAAATTATTGCGGACAATACGATGCACTCTGTAACTTAAATATGATTCAAAAAACCTGATTAAAGAATAATGAAAACCAAAATTTTTAAGTTTCGAGATGACAATGTCATGTGGGATGGTATCAAATGCCTTGCTAAAATCCGTATAGATAACATCTACATGACCGTGATTGTCAAGTGAGGTAGCTAAGACATCTGACAGACTTGCTAAATTAGTAGCCATGGACCGCTGTTGCATAAATCCATGTTGATGTTCTGAAATTAATCTTTTGAGTGAAGGATATATACTTTTTCCGTATTGGTCTATATTATTTTAGCATCCTGATCAGAGTTCTTGCTTTCGAGCATTATTTTCATACACCTAATAAAAATGTACTGAAGGCATGTTCGAATTTGTGTTTCAAAGACTGAAGTATAGCGATATCCTTCACTCAGTTTTTAAACCTTTTACGTAGACCATGGATTCCAAACATACATACATTAAGTATGTATGCATGGTGGGATTAAGGATAGTTGCGGTCAGTATAGGATCGGAAGTAACGGAGTTAGGGTTCTGAGAGGGAAGATACTACCCCAGCATTGGTCTAAATAGCCCCACATGGTGTGCGTATACGCAGTGTGTATGAGGAAAACCCCCTGAAAAAACCTCATACAGGGTAGACGGTAACTGATATCGAACCCTTTATGCTTATGTCGCCGGAGCTCTAAAGCATGAAAATTAAATCTTTGAAGCAAATGGTCGTATTGATATCCCCGTTGAGGGTACACTTTGTCCATTTTAAAAACCTTTAAAAATTTTCTTTGGACGCGTTCAATAAGATTCTTTTGATTAATGTAAATAGGATTCCAAATTAGCGAACAATATTCAAGCTATGAACGAACTAAAGAAAAAAATAAACTTTTTAAAGAAGTTACATTACAAAAAGATTTGCAATTACGTATTATAAAACCAAGCGTAGTTATAGAAGCTCGTGTTTGCATGTGAAGGGGATGATTGAATGATAACTCACTGTCAAAATGTATTCCCAAGTCTTTGACAACCTCAGTCCTCTGTAGAATAGATGAATGAATTGTATAGTTAAACTGAATTGAATTTACTTTTCTGGTATAAGTAATTATTTTACACTTAGGGATATTTAAGGACAAGTGGTTAGAAATACACCATTCATCTATCGTGTCAAGTTGACGTTGAATAAACTTACAATCTTCGAGGGATGATATACGAGCAAATATTTTGAGATCATCGGCAAAAAGTAATTTGCCGCAGTCTATTTTTTCGGCGATATCATCAATGAATAATGAAAATAGTAGAGGACTCAGGTTAGACCCTTGAGACACACAAGCAGTGGGTACTATTGTGGGAAAGAACCACCAATAAAACCCACTTTATTCATAAATAAGTAATTGCACAAGTACATTAATAAATCAAATACCTAACAGAAAAAACAACAATGAAAGGGTTAAATATATAACAAAACACCATTAAATCAGGTTAAAGTGCGTGCAAAATTATAACATTAAGAGAAAAAAAAAAGAATAAAAGAAGCAGTTTACCTACACATAAACACAATGAAAAAAACCCATGTAGTCACACCCACAATTGTGTCATAAATAATCAGAATAAAAATCGGTAATCCTAAACATGTTGGCCCTTTAAAACCAATCATGCCGGTATTTAAGTAAATAATCAAATAAAACAATAATGCAAATTACGGTACATATAAAATACAACAACAGTAAAATTACAATGTGATAATAAGGTAAAGGCAAGGACAAAAGGAAATAGACAAGGAATTTACACGTACACCATAGTTTAGTGACTACTAAAGCACAAAATACATATACGTACAGTTACAATAAATTACATACAAAGAGAAATCGGTTCGCAGACAAACAATTCTACTTAAACAAACTGTCAAAAAAAACTCATTAAAACAAAGCCTTACATGGGTAAGTTGTAAATAGATCATTACATCGTGACCGATATATAAGCTTGAGTGCGTTAGAAAAATACAGCGCCCCTTTCTCAGGTAACCCATTCATCTATACAACAATAAAAATAAAATTCGAGGTGTTTAATGGTCATCTGGACCCGGGAGTATGTACACACTCGGCAATTGCCTATTTACAATTATAACCAAGCAGTATCTTGTACCCGCTCTTCCAGGCCCAGCTCTACACAAATATAAATATAAACAACAAACAACAATGCCAATTCACCTAAATACAAGAGTGAGGAGCCCTGTACGGTCTTTTATTTTAGCAAATTTTAGCTCAATGAGCTCGCGTGCGAATGAGATACTTTTGCAAGCTTCAATCATTTACAGATGCCGACACTGTGTGAAAAGTTCTACGATATTTTATACAATCTTTTCGATTCATTGGTTCCTACTTATGGAACTACTTGATTTAAATATCCCACTTGGTATACTTCTCAAATAAAACGTAACCTACGGCTCAAAACCAAAGCTCTCAAACGATATAAAATATATGGCTCATTATCAGACTTAGAGCATTTTAAACACCTACTGAAGCTAATCAAGACTCAAATCAGAGAGGCTTACAAAAACTTTATTAATAGGTCAGAAAACTCAATTACGATCGATCCTAAACACTTTTGGAATTTTATTAACTCTAGAAAGGGTTCATGCAGAATACCAAGAACTGTCAAATTTAATGATGAAGCTTTTTCTACGCCCGAATCTAATGCTGGAGCAATTAGAATTTTTTTGGCAGTGTTTACACACAGTCCACTAATAGGGATGTTTCCAACTTTATTCAGTTTAACGATTTACCCAATATTAGGCGAAACAATTTTTGCCATATGCAAATTAAAAGATAACAACACAACCGGTCCTGATCAAGTTCCTGCTTTCCTAGTTAAAGACTGTTGTACTGTATTGGCTGTGCCGTTATGTTACATTTTTAATGTATGCTTAACTTCTAACATATTCCCCGAACTTTGGAAAATTGCTAATGTATGCCCCGTACTGAAAAGTGGAAATTCCAGCGAGGTAATTAACTACCGGCCGATTAGTATTCTGAATAATTTTGCTAAAGTATTTGAGATTATTATTCACAATACAATATATCAAAAAGTTGAATTTGACTTTAATACTATTGCTCTTGCAAAATTATTTAGAATAATAAATTTGGCTTCCAAAGTACTCCAGAAAAAAGAACTTGATATTCTAAAGGCATCTGAAATTTTAAAACAAGCTTTCAAAGACATAAAAAATATGGGGGACGATTTTGACACCTTGGAGAATGAAGCGGTATCTATAGCAAAAGGTTGGGGTGTTTCTCAAGAATTTACCAATAAGGGGTTAAAAATTACAAAAAGATATTTTGATGAAACCGCTCAAGGTCATCGTTTTTTAAGTGAGGAAAACTACCCCAAATTAATATTTTTTTGACATTACTATTTCTCAAATAAGTCGCAGATTTGGAAATTTATTTTAATTTTTTATGCCCCAAAACTAACTAGCACGTCAGACAACGAAATAATTCAAAAGGCAGATGAGCTTCAACTAGGATATTGTTCAAATTTGTCTCAAGTATTGGTAATTCAAATACTCTTGTTTCTAAAACATTTTTCAATGAACCAAAGAAAATCAACATCCTTAAAGAAATGGCAGATCTACTAATGATTCAATCCAACGATATTACTTCTTCTTTTGTCGGTTGATCACCTTAGTGATTTTATTCTTAACAATACCTGTAACTGTGGAACATTTTTCGAAGATGAAATTCATAAAAAAACTACTTGCGGAATCGAATGGGTCAAGATCGATTAAGTATTCTAGCTTTACCTAACATAGAAGCAGATTAGCAAGCAGGACGAGTCTAGAAGGTATTGATCAATTTGCTGCTATTAAAGCTGGCAAGAAAACGTTTTGATTTTAAAATGACGATGTAGTTTTATTACCATATACTTAACCCTTTAGTGTCCAACTTTTTTTCTCGAAATAATCAAGAATTTCATATCAAACTGAATATATTATATTTAAATAAAGAAATAATTATTATAGTAAAATTTTTAAATACACTAGTGAGGATCAATCTCAAATTAGAAACAGTGTTGTGTACTATTTTTATAAAAAAAAATTAATAAACGAGCAATATATATGATTGAAAGCACTTATTGCCGCGTGTGGTATGCTTCAAAGCACGTAATACACAACCCAACGTTACTCTGTCCACATTGTGTACGCACAGCTGACGACTTATTTTTAAATCCTGCACCAGCACATCTTCGTTTTTTATCTATTTTTTGCACAAAATGACACAGTTTGCCATACCGAATATCAGTTGGTAGTTCTAAAGATGGTCGTGCTAATTTACTAATATTTTTATAATTATGTAAATACAGCTGAGTAGCAATTTCCCTTCTAAAAGTCAACTGCGGCAAATCGATACCATTTTGCCTTTGTAACTGCCACGCGTTATGAATCCTTACACCAATTAGCCAGGAGAACAACGACCAGTGCCATTTTCGGTTCCTATTGTTTACTCTATATTTTCCAATATTCTCATCCATACGATCTACCCCACCCATTCGTTTATTTTATTCGCTTACTAGGAATGGTCGTGGAACCCTTATGAATTTCTTTTCTTTTTGAGAAAAACATCTCACACAATTTATCGGCTTGACTCCTAATGCGTTAGAAGCAATGCCAACAACGGAATTGTCTACCCATTTAGCTACTAAGACGCCGTCTTTTCTACTAATTGCATGTTCGTGGTAGCCTCTAATATTTCCCTTTAGTTCCTTCTTTATTGGTTCGTCGAATTTACTTATCATAACTAGTAAAGGTGCTACGCACTTTCCAAAATTTCTTCATACTTTTTATTAGCGTACGGAGATTTTCCCTGATAAATGTCAAAATTGACTAAATATCCTGTTGTGGTAGTAAGGCACTACACCTTGTAGCCAAACCGTAACAGTTTACGTCTTATAAATTGCTTACAAGGATAAGATAAATTTTCCTCAGGTACAAAGTACTTCATGCATTTATCTTGTATTTTATTTAAAATAGGTCTAAGCTTCCGACGCTTATCATTTACATTTATATTGTTGTTATCTGTGAAGTGTATGCAGCTCAATATAAATTCAAATCCGTTCCTTCGCATTGCCTGGTGCACTAATTCGTTTCTCGTATCTAAGTTATTGTCCCAATATAAACGCTTATTAGGTAAAGGATGGTAACTACTCAAGATAAAAATTCCTATAAAGCACCTTATCTCTTCAATTCTCTTTATTTGGATAATTTTCTTGTGAAGCCTAATTATTTGTTTGAAGAACAATATCATTTATAATTTCATTATCGAAGAATTGTTAAAATAATTCAATTGTGTTAGATGTAGTCGATGATGTAGGGAAATCAAATGTTTTCAAGCTTGACTGCATGTATGCATTCAGCCATATCCTGCTTATTTTCTTCGTGCAAAATTCATACTGGAATAGCGATCGCCAGATATTCTTGCACCATTTTGTAGTATTAGTTCTGCTTCTGCCCGCAGTTGATTCGAACTCATATTGTTAGTAGTATCTCCATCATCTTCATAGTCTGAGTCTTCATCACTTATAACGCCTGCATTGGGGGGAATAATAAAAAATACATCTGGAATCCTATTTTCCACTGAAATGATATCAAGTGTTTGTTGCACTGTGAATCCAGGTACAAATATATTCTTCGATGCACTGAAAAATATAATAGCACTGTTATAAACACTATACATCCTAAGGAATAATAAATAATAAGGAGATGAAAATAATTTACTGTTTACAAAAATGACCAAAATATTGAGAATTGTACTACCACTGCTAATTATAAGCTCAATAAAAAATAAAAAATTATTATTAATTTTATTAAATACATAAATAAAAAGTTCACCTCGAGTAGATTTGAACCTACGACCTGTACTTTGCTAGAGTACCGCGCTAACCAAATGTGCTATCGAGATTCGAGCCCCAATCGATGTAAATTTTGTCTTTATGTATGTAGAACTTAGAACTTAGAATTTACATCAGTTTTACATACATAAAGACAAAATTTACATCGATTGGGGCAGGGGCGGATATAACAGCCCCACAGACCCCGCTACGTGGGGGGCTGCAGGATGCAGCGCCCTAACGACGAAGAAATAAAAAAGCTGAAAATTTGAATGTAACCAATATTCAATAATAGTTATTTGTAATACAAGACAATAAAATACAATTTTATCATTTGTATCGAGGAGTGAAAAATGTTCATTTATTTTCACGAGTCGATAGTTGTATTTTATCGTCGTGACTCGTGTATAACATTCTATTTTTTTCTATATCAAATTTTTAACGAAAAACTAAAGAAATATTAATTGAGCTAGTCACGTTTTAAAATCTCAATATTATGGGTTGCTAGGGTTGACACTGACCAAAATTTGATATTTCTGGAAATGTAAATTGCAATATTGAAGTTATTATTAATACAAATAAAAATCAAAAATAAGTTTTATATTTATACAAATAAAAATTAAAAAAAATAAAATACTTTATCTACCCTTGCTGACTGCTGTTAAAGTTCAACTTTATCAATTGCTATAGAAAAAAATGTTTTATTAAACTAATTGTAATTGGACCAAGACTAAACATCAAAAGAAAATAAACAAGCGCTTACTATTACCCTTATCTTTTACCACACTCTGCAGGAATGAAAATAAAACATATAAGTCACGTATACGGTATATACTTTCCACAACAGTCAAGCCAACACTTATGCCTCAATTTTCACGATGTAATTAATACAAGGTTGTAAAACACAAAGGTCTTAAACATTTTCCTGTCCCAGGCGAAGATAACTTATTTCTCGCTAAAAGTGATATAGGGTTATTCACAACAGGAAATATAAACGAATCAATGAAAATGAAAATAATCAGTTTGGGGTGTCATAGACCAAAAGGACTGTTTCCTAAAGATAAAAACAACAGATCTTTTAGCGATGAATATTACTTTAAGACATTGAAATCAGGACACAAAATAAAAAGATAAAATTAACATTTTTATTTATTATAATTTAATAGCTAGCTATAAAGTTGCTACATGTTTTTAAAAACATACTTGGTTTTCATTATTATAAGTTTTTTAGGAACGAATAAGTTCAAAGGTAAACATGTAATTAAAAATTATTATTAATTTTATTAAATACATAAATAAAAAGTTTACCTCGAGTAGGATTTGAACCTACGACCTGTACAGGTTGTCCCATTTTGGTTGTCCTCGCAGGGTATCTCAGTTATTAGCAAAGATACAGAGATGCGGTTTTCGCGAACGTTGGCTACTTTTTTGTGAAACGAAAGATGACACAAACAGAATTACTCTAGCTCTTCTCATTTTTGAGATACAGGGCGTTTTTGAAAAAGTTGCATTTTGAGACAGCCCCCGTATCTCAGCTGTACGATAACTTATAGAAAAAGTGAAAAGTGTTCTTTATATAATTTTTTCCGTAGAATGCAGTGCTGTTTTCAGAATGAGTATACGGGGTCAGGTCAAAAGTTATCGGGATCAACTTCATTTTTTTAAATGGGACACCCTGTCTATTTTCTCATAATTAAATTTTCCTTGTTCTAAGCATTTCAAATATGTATAGCATTCATCATTTTTTATACAAATAGCGCAGTATTTCAAATTATTAACTGGATTTGTTAGTGGCCTTTGGTACTGCAATTGTTTTACCATGGCAACTTCATTTTTTGACATTTGTCAATATTTGCAAATTTGTTGATTGTTGAGATCCTTATTGTTAGTAAAGTTTTCAATATTCTTTTCGTTATTTTGAATTTTTACAAAGTTTCAAACCATGGCGAATAATTTAGGGTACGAGAACTATGAGAAATTAGATATGATTGGGGTTTATTACCAAACAAATTTTAATGCAGAGCAAGCGAAGGAAATATATTTTGAAAGGTATTTATATTTACTGGAATGTTAGTCATCATTTGAGTTAAATAAAATGTGAATATTATAGATTTCCGGAAAGAAGGCAACCGTGTAAAAAATATTCATTAGGTTAAACATATAGAAAAGAAAACGAAGAAAATAATGAAATAAATGTTCTTGCAGAGGTCACTGTTAACGAAAACTATACGTCTTGCAGAAAAATAGAAGAATCGGTGGGCATTTCAAAAACGAAAGTATCAAAATATTTAAAAATACCATTATAAACCATATATACCTCAAGTCATCCACCACTTGCATCCGGGTGATGCTCAATTGCGTATCGATTTCTGTAGATGGTATATTCAGAAAAGTGAAGAAAATGGTAATTTTGGTCGTTTAGTTATATGGTCGGATGAAAGCCATATAAGCTCCGCCGGAATTTACAATCGTGCAACGAATCGTTTCTGGTCTAACGAAAATCGGCATGTTACCGTGATCCGTCAGCAGCAAGGCAGGTTTGGGTTCAATGTGTCCTGTTTCATTTTAGGAGGCAGATTAACATTTTACATGTTTGAAGACAATTTGAACCATCAACGATATTTGGAAATTTTGGACATTTGCCTTCCAGAATTGTTTGATGATATTCCGTTAGCCCAGCTAAGAGAGTTTATTTTCAGCAAGACGGGGCACCTTGCCACAATGCAAGACTAGTAAGAGATTACCTCAATACAATGTTTCAAAACCATTGGATTGGTAACAATGGACCAGTTAATTGGCCAGCAAGGTCCTCAGACCTATCAATTTTAGATTTTTTTTGTGGGGCTACCTTAAAATAAAATTCATCAAAGACGGTATGAAACTCAAGAAGCTTTGATGAATGCTACAAGAGAAGCCTTTGAAGAACTACGTTTAAGACCCTATTTTATTAAGATCCATTCAAGAAATTCTTCGGAGATGTAGGATTTGTCTTGACCATAATGGTCAGCAAATTGAGCAATATTTATAAAATTTTAATTCTTCTTATTTTCGTTTGTCTCTAAATTTATAAATAAATACATCCAATATTTATATGAGTTTCAAATCAACAATTCTGGAAATAAAATAAATTATTTTGCCGAAATTTGTATCTTCTTCAATGACATATAATTACATAATGATGGTTTTCTATATTAGGCACAAAAAAACAATAGAAGATTACGAATTCAAAGCCTACTAAGAAATTCAGTTAATAATACAAAATACCACGCTATTTATCAAAATAAGTGATAATTGTTATATATATTTGAAGTGCTTAGAACAAGAGAAATTTAATTATGAGAAAATAGACAGGGTGTCCCATTTAAAAAAATGAAGTTGATCCCGATAACTTTTGACCTGACCCCGTATACTCATTCTGAAAACAGCACTGCATTCTACGGAAAAATTATATAAAGAACACTTTTCACTTTTCTATAAGTTATCGTATAGCTGAGATACGGGGCTGTCTCAAAATGCAACTTTTCAAAAACGCCCTGTATCTCAAAAATGAGAAGAGATAGAGTAATTCTGTTTGTGTCATCTTTCGTTTCACAAAAAAGTAGCCAACGTTCGCGAAAACCGCATCTCTGTATCTTTGCTAATAACTGAGATACCCTGCGAGGACAACCAAAATGGGACAACCTGTACAGGGTGGACCGATTTCGATGGGATTGCAGGGTATCTCGGTAACTATTACTGTTCACGTAGCGTTAGGCCAACTTTTTGAGACAAATTAAACTGCGAAAACAAAAATTTGCTATCTTTTTTCATTTTTGATGCAGGGACCAAAATTGAATTTTTCCAAATTTCGATAGGGTTCCATATCTCATCTGTTGATAAAAATTCAGGAAAAAGTGTAAAGACATTTATTGTGCAGTTTTTAGCTTGAATCAAATGGAGTAGTCAATTTTTAAATTTGGTCACCAATAGTCGAGATACCACATAAACTTAGCTTTTTTAAATGGAAACCATAGTTGGGTTTGACTTCATTAAAATCCTTATTTTATAAGCTTTTCCATAATATATAGTTTATAGAGGTTCTTTTAGAAAATTACGGAATTACAAGCGAATTTGTTAGTTTGCACTTTTGTAAGTAGGCGATGCAATAATTTAAAACAATGAAACACAGCAAATATGTCAAAACAAAGTGAAAACTTCAGTTGAGCATTAAAACACAGATAACACAAGTTTAGTGTTGATAGTTAAAATGAATCGTTATGAAAATGATGAAAACTATATGTTGAACATATTCATTCAGTGTGGAGAAAATTCGGAAGAAGCGGAACGTTTATACTTGGAGAATTTCCCAGAAAGGCATCAGCCTAATAAAAAGATATATAAGAGGTAAATAAACGTTAAAGACTCTAAAGCCGCTTTTCTAACATGTATTCTTGTTATTGCAGGCTACAAAGTAATTCAAATAATTTAGGGTCATTTACCCGACCACGTCCGAATCATTACGATATAGTAAATCGTGCACAAGATGCCTTAAATGTTTTAGCATGTGTTGAAGCCAACCCAAATACTTCTAGTAGAGAAATTGAACAAGATGTTGGTATATCCAAAACAAAATCGCTAAAAATTTTGAAACTTTATAAATATAAACCTTATAAGATTCATATAAACCAATACCTTTACCCAAACGATCTTGAAAAACGATTACAATTTTGCCAATGGTATATTGATAGATGTGCTGCAATGCCTAATTTTCATCAAAATATAATTTGGACAGATGAAGCTCGTATAAGTAGTGCTGGTATTGTCAATCGTCACAATCATCATCACTGGGCAAATGAAAATTTACGTGTAGCGGTACCTAGGCGTAATCAAGGCAGGTTTGGATTTAATGTTTGGTGTTGCTTAAAAGGGAATAAATTACACTATTGCATTTTTTAAGGAAATCTTACCGCATTCGATATTTAGAACTATTACGTATTGAGCTTGACGAATTCTTGGATGATTTGCCTCTATCAGAACGAGTCGGTCCTTTTTTCCAGCAAGATGGTGCTCCGGACCACAATGCTATGGTAGTGAGAAATTATTTAAATGATAATTTCCAAACTGTTGGTTAGGCCAATTCCATGGCCACCAAGGTCGCCTGATCTAACAGCTTTGGACTATTTTCTATGGGGTTTCATAAAAAATGAAATTTACAAAAAAACAAACAAGACTATGGCAGAATTACAAAACAATTTACATGTCAGTTATGCATTCGACAAAATGGCAGCCAGTTTGAACAATTTATGTAAAAGTAATATTATCATTTGTTTGACAGTTGGTTTATTTTTGTAACCTTGTTCTTAGAATTAAATACTTATACCTTTTGTTTGACACATTTGCTGTGTTTCATTGTTTTAAATTATTGCATCGCCTACTAAAAAAGTGCAAACTAACAAATTCGCTTGTAATTCCATAATTTTCTAAAAGAACCTCTATAAACTATATATTGTTGAAAAGCTTATAAAATAAGGATTTTAATGAAGTCAAAGCCAACTATGGTTTCCATTAAAAAAAAACTAAGTTTATGTGACATCTCGACTATTGGTGACCAAATTTAGAAATTGACTACTCCATTTGATTCTACGCTAAAAACTGCACAAGAAATGTCTTGACATTTTTTCCTGAATTTTTATCAACAGATGAGATATGGAACCCTATCGAAATTTGGAAAAATTCAATTTTGGTCCCTGCATCAAAAATGAAAAAAGATAGCAAATTTTTGTTTTCGCTGTTTAATTTGTCTCAAAAGTTGGCCTAATGCTACGTGAACAGTTTTGCTCTAACAGTAATAGTTACCGAGATACCCTGCAATCCCATCGAAATCGGTCCACCCTGTACAATTACGAGCGCCTCGGCCCAACACTTTGGTTATATAGACCTAAGCGACCCCTAGACGCTCAATTATATTGTGCAAATATGTCAAAACAAAGTGAAAACTTCAGTTGTGCATTAAAACACAGATAACACAAGTTTATTGTTGATAGTTAAAATGAATCGTTATGAAAATTATGAAAAGTATGATATGCTGAAAATATTCATTCAGTGTGGAGAAAATTCGGAAGAAGCAGACGTTTATACTTGGAGAGTTTCCCAGAAAGGCATCAGCCTAATAAAAAGATATATAAGAGGTAAATAAACGTTAAAGACTCTAAAGCTGCTTTTCTAACATGATTATTCTTGTTATTGCAGGCTACAAAGTAATTTAAATAATTTAGGGTCATTTACCCGCCCACGTCCGAATCATTACGATATAGCAAATCGTGAACAAGATGCCTTAAATGTTTTTAGCATGTGTTAAAGCCAACCCAAATACTTCTAGTAGAGAAATTGAACAAGATGTTGGTATTTCCAAAACAAAATCGCTAAAAATTTTGAAACTTTATAAATATAAACCTTATAAGATTCATATAAACTAATACCTTTATCCAAACGATCTTGAAAAACGATTACAACTTTGCCAATGGTATATTGATAGATGTGCTGCAATGCCTAATTTTCATCAAAATATAATTTGGACAGATGAAGCTCATATAAGTAGTGCTGGTATTTTCAATCGTCACAATCATCACACTGGGCAAATGAAAATTTACATGTAGCGGTACCTAGACGTAATCAAGGCAGGTTTGGATTTAATGTTTGGTATTGCTTAAAAGGGAATAAAACGACTGCATTTTTGAAGGAAATGTTACCGCATATCGATATTTAGAACTATTACGTATTGAGCTTGACGAATTCTTGGATGATTTGCCTCTATCAGAACGAGTCGGTCTTTTTTTCCAGCAAGATGGTGCTCCGGCACACAATGCTATGGTAGTGAGAAATTATTTAAATGATAAATTTCCAAACTGTTGGTTAGGTACCTTTGGACCAATTCCATGGCTACCAAGGTCGCCTGATCTAACAGCTTTGGACTATTTTCTATGGGGTTTCATAAAAAATGAAATTTACAAAAAAAGAAACAATACTATGGCAGAATTACAAAACAATTTACATGCTGCTTTTCAAAAAATTAAGCCGCTCCAAATAATTTATGTAAAAGTAATATTACCATTTGTTTGACAGTTGGTTTATTTTTGTAACCTTGTTCTTAGAATTAAATAATTATACCTTTTGTTTGACATATTTGCTGTGTTTCATTGTTTTTAATTATTGAATCGCCTACTTACAAAAGTGCAAACTAACAAATTCGCTTGTAATTCCGTAATTTTCTAAAAGAACCTCTATAAACTATATATTGTTGAAAAGCTTATAAAATAAGGATTTTAATGAAGTCAAAGCCAACTATGGTTTCCATTAAAAAAAAAACAAGTTTATGTGGCATCTCGACTATTGGTGACCAAATTTAAAAATTGACTACTCCATTTGATTCTACGCTAAAAACTGCACAAGAAATGTCTTTACACTTTTTCCTGAATTTTTATCAACAGATAAGATATGGAACCCTATCGAAATTTGGAAAAATTCAATTTTGGTCCCTGCATCAAAAATGAAAAAAGATAGCAAATTTTTGTTTTCGCTGTTTAATTTGTCTCAAAAAGTTGGCCTAATGCTACGTGAACAGTTTTGCTCTAACAGTAATAGTTACCGAGATACCCTGCAATCCCATCGAAATCGGCCCACCCGGTACTTAGCTAGAGTACCGCGCTAACCAACTGCGCCATCAAGGTTCAAGCCACAATCGATGTAAATTTTGTCTTTATGTATGTAGAACTGATGTAAATTCTAAATACATAAAGACAAAATTTACATCGATTGGGGGCTTGAACCTTGATGGCGCAGTTGGTTAGCGCGGTACTCTAGCAAAGTACAGGTCTTAGGTTCAAATCCTACTCGAGGTAAACTTTTTATTTATGTATTTAATAAAATTAATAATAGTTTTTAAATACTTAGTTTTCGCTTCAGCTTGACCATTTGGTACATATGAAATACTACTATATTTTAAAATTGAAAATTTATTTGTTTATTTAATTCATTGTCATTGATCATTGTCAACATTTCAGACTATGGTTACGTTATTCGGAAATTTTCAGTAGAGTATATTGTTAATCTTGCTGGTTGTTTGCAATTCCCAATAATCCAAATTTTTCTCGCGCTCGGGTCACTGGACAAATTAATGATTGGCAAGGTTTGAGTAAAAAAATTAAAACCCACAAAAGTAGCAAAGTTCATTATCTAAGCAAACCATCCAAAATGAATTAATTTCCAGCATAGCAAACGCAGCCAAACAAGATATATTGAAAGACATTGAAGACGCTTCATTTAATTCGATTATATTAGATACTAAGTGCACAGGACATTACCAAAAAGGATCAGATGAGAGTTATTTTCGACATGTTAACTTTAAAGATGATGAAATAAAAATGTATGAATCTCTCATGGGATTTATTGAAATGAAAGGACAGTCAGGCAAGGAATTTGAAAAAGAAATACTCAAATTTTTAGATAACCACAAATTATCCCTAAGCAAATGTCGTGGACAGGGCTATGATGGAGCAGCAAAATGAGTGGTTCGACCTATTTTATTGTACTGCTGATTTTTACTTTAACATAAATTTTTCAGGAAAATATAACGGATTGCAAACATTGCTGAAGGAGAAACAACCAAATGCAGAATATGTACATTGCGCTGCCCACAATTTAAATTTAATAGCGATTCTGTAAAAAATATTTCTTCTATTCAGTAATTCTATGATATTAAAAAATTGTATGTTTTTTTTAGTGAAAGTTTACCAAGATGGCAAAACTTAAATGTATCATCAAAACCAAATAACTTTTTTAATACTTAAGAAGTTATGACCAATAAGGTGGGCTTCTCGAAACGATAGTATATATTCTATTAAAATCAACTTTGTATCTGTTCTGAAACGTTTAACAAATATAATTGTTATAAGTAAAAAAGAAACAGAAAGGACTGAATCCTCATCTCTAAGAAATAAGATAGAATCTTTTGATTTTGTTCTAATGCTTACTTTTCAAGCTCACGTTTCCTATCACATTAACTTGGTATTTAAATCAATGCAACACGATGACATTGATATAGAAACCATACAAAATATGCTAGACAACATGGTAACATTTTTTTAAATACATAAATAAAAAGTTTACCTCGAGTAGGATTTGAACCTACGACCTGTACTTTGCTAGAGTACCGCGCTACCAACTGCGCCACCAAGGTTCAAGCCCCAATCGATGCAAATTTTGTCTTTATGTATGTAGAACTGATGTAAATTCTAAATATAATGAGATTACAATCAAATTACTTATATTAATGGAATGTGAGCCTACATTGAACTTATTCGTTCATAACAAAATCTTATAATAACATGGTAACAAACTTTCAAAATTTACGAAACAATTTCCAAGTAATTTATGAAGAGGCAGTAAATTTGGCTCAGGCATGGAAAATTCCAATCATTTTTGAACAGAAACGTACAAAGAGAGTGCAAAATTATTTGATGAAGTGGCAGCGGATGAACCAATTAATGACCCACTACAAAAGTTTGTAATTACAGTTTTTAATGGACCTTTAGATTGTAGATATAATAATTCACCAGTTAAATGCCATATTTAGTAGTTTTAAAACACTTGTTAATTATTTTTCTTGCTTACATCCTACACATATTTCACAGCTTCCAAAAAATGAAGTAATAAAAAAGGCTGAATTACTGCAAAAAATATTCTGGTGACATTGCACCACATTTTATTAGCAAAATTTTGCAATTGCGTAATACGTTTGGAAATTTGTCGAGTACATTAACAACCATTAGTGAGTTAGCAAATTTTGTATTGATTAAGAACAAATTTCTGGCAAGTAATTTGCCTGATATATGTTCTGCCCTATTACATCTTACTCTGCCGGTAACAAGAGCCTCCGCAGAAAGATCTGTTTCTAAATTAAACTTAATAAAAAATGATTTGAGGTCGGTAATGGCCCAAGAGCGTTGGTCAGATTTAGCGATTGTTTCAATGGAAAATGAACGTGCTGCGTCAATAGATATAGATAGCATGATTAATGATTTCGTCTCCAAAAAAAAATAAGATTCTTTCAATCGAATGATTAGTACTGCGATTTTGTGGACACATGCTTTTTTCTTATTTTTACTTTTGTTAAGTTTTTGTTTTTTTTTTTTTGGTACCTATTTTATGTAGGTATTAAGGTAAAAGCACCATTTTACGGCCTATATCGGCAACATTCAACTTATTTACCATATATTAAGAAACTTGGTAGAGATTTTGAATTTTCGTATTCTTTGTTTTAATATAAGACATGTTTTTTTCGCGAAACTAAATCAGAACAAGGTTGGAATAATATTTTGTGACTGCTAAAAAAATGTTTTTTGTGGATCAGTAATTTTCCCTAATTCCGGCCTAAGCGTAAACGTTAGAACTTAATTTCGGCTTAGGGTGAATCTTATTCCGGCTTTTTCCTGTTGATAGACTTTAAGGCTAATTTTAGTACTTACAAGATAAACCAGTAACAAAAATATTTATTTCGCATTACAAAGTGAAAAAACATGACCAAATGTCAACACATAAGTACTAACTATATAATGTATCTACTAAAGTAATAATTACTATAACTACTGTTAACTAATCGTAGCGTGATGTTGATCTAACAAGGTAGATAAATATAAAAATGCTATAAACAAATAAAGTAATGGTTATGCTATACAAATACATGGAGATAAACAAACATGGTATATACTTATAAACGAACTTATTTCAATGTCTTCATTTCGGGGACTAAATAGTGACCTCTTTTATTTGCAGCCTGAGGAGTACCTGTGATTGAGATAATTTCTTCGAATTCGTACCAGAGAATGTCATCGCGAGAAGGCCATCTCCAATGCAACCCCAACCTCTGGATGGCTTTAATACTATATTTTTGATCGGATGTATCTATTATTTGGCCGGGAAAGTATTTTCCTTCGTAGATTAAAATGACAAAATCATTTTTCTGAAGACTCTTATCCTTAACTTCAGATAATTTGGGTTGATTATTTTCGCCAAAGCTTTTTTCTTAACCATCTTTTACTGATTTGGTTTTTTCGCTTTCGTCGACCTTCCTTATTCGATTTTGCCTTGTTTTGTTTCATAAGTCTATCCTGTTTCTTTTCTGTTTCAGTTAAAATACACTTTTCTTTTATGTTTTTTTCGTTCGTGCTAGTCTTTCTTACAACCTTTTTTGTGTTCGTTTTTGCCTCGTTTTGTTTTGCAAGTCTCTCTTTTCTTTTTTCTTCTTTAGCCTCTTTTGCTGCCTCAGTGCGTCTTTGGTATTCCATGAATTCATCTGATATAGCCACAACAGGTGTTAGTTTATTTGTAACGCGTTTTATGGCATCCGATTTGGCTTTTTTGGGGAAATAGGAAGAGTCATTAAATGGGGTGGGAAATTTAGGTGGTGTCATAAAATATGCTTCTTTTATATCCTGATCGTTTGATGTCTGAGATTTGTGACTAGAATTGTTTTTGAGAATAACTTGTTCTGGTTGTTGTGAAAATGCTGTGATCAATGTGTGTGATAGAGTTGCTTCAGTAGGATAATTTTTTAATAATGCCGCCTGAGTACTTGAACTGGGTGCTTCTGTCAAGAAAGTTGAAGAATTATTGAGTGGCAATTTATACACAGTTGAAAATTCGTTGGCTTTTGAACAAGAATTTATAATATCAGGTGCTACAGCTAATGGTGATACTGGGTTTTTAAATGTGTTTGCTTTTCGAGGAGGTGTAAAGTGAACATTATTATTATTTTGTAGAGCAAAGTTTTCTTTGACGTTACTGTTGTTGAGGTTATCCAAAAATGTAACAGTTTCAGGGAGTATGCTGTTCTTTGGATATTCCACTCTTACAATCTCAACCTTTTGTATGAGGTTTGTGTCTGACTTATTTTTATCAAGAAAGTTACTGCCCAACTCTAAAATCCCATCATCTCCAATGTTAAAAATACCGATCTCGTTGTCATCCAAGTTATTTATTAATGTCGAATCCCCCAGCAACAGTTCATCATTTTCATTATCAGTCATGGGATCGTCGCTCTGCGAATCGCAGCTGTTATTGTTCGGATGGTGAATATCCTCGATTCCTTCAATTTCGATGTTGTTGGCATCATCGCTTAGCGCCCCATCGTTTCTTAATTCCTCAGGCTGTGTAGTAGTTGAATGCGTTTTCTAAAAGTTGAACAGCCGTTCATACGACTGATCTCCCAGCGAATGTTTACCTGGATTATTCTTGATTTGGTTGAGAGTATCAGGAGATAGCTTACTTACAAATTCTTTGCTGAATTGTCGAGTATTGCATTCTGATGCAATTGGAGTTTGTTGAGCTATGAATATTTGATTTTTTTTGTTTTCGATTTTTCAAATCTAACATTTTCTACATTAAAAGGAAGAGTCCTGTTCAAACAAAAGAGTTTTTGATAGTTTCTAGTTTTAGAGTTTTATCCAAACATTCCTTCACTAGTGAAGAAAAATCAGTTCTTTTGATTTTTGCGTGATTGTTTTTTGTTCTAAAATTATGTACTCCACTCGGCTTTTACTGGACGATAAACAGCCACATCTAATGGCTGCGTGATATGAGTGGAATTAGGAACTAAAGCGACCAAAATGATTCCGTTTTCTTTGCAAAATTCGCTAAGAGCCAACGAAATGTGACTAGTATGGCCATCCAGAAAAAGAACAACTTGCCTTTGAATATGGTTTTGATTTAGCCACTTGTGGAAACAGTTTGTTATATACTCGAAAAATGTTTCCGTAGTCATCCAGCCACTTTCAGAAATGCCAAAGCCCCATCCTCTCGGCACAGTTTGAACTATAAGGAATCACAACAAAACACGTAACGCAAACACCTCAGCTATACATGTACTTATTCTTTCTTTGTTACAGCAAAAATGTTTCAATGTGAATGTCTCAAGAAATTTTCTCGAAAGGATTCCCTACTTCGACATCAAAAAACTGCGTGCTGGATGTCAGTATCTACCCCACCATCTGGCATACAGGAGGTTTCGTTGCAAAACCAAACCACAGGGAGCAATGTGGTGCAAGGAATACGTCCGACGATAACAAAGCAGTACATAGACATGTTACTGATTCCTTTGCGCAACCAGGACCATCTGGGGTAAACTATGCGAAGGATAATGCGAAACCCGGAGCATCAGGGTTGAGCAACTCAAGGAAGCGGAAGTCTGACCAATGCGATGAACCGGTACATAAAAAAAATAGTAGAAGTGTTGAGAGTGTGTACTGCACTGATTGCTCAATAGATGTACCTCGGTATGCGTTACAAGGACACCTCAGAAGCAATAGGCATAAAGCAAATGTATGTTTGCTTGTCGATACTGGGGTTGAAGTGATTCGAAATGCGTTTAAACAACGCGTTGTGTCGTACCGACTGTCACCATACAATACTCATACTGCTGTGTCCACCTTTATGGCAGACGTTAAAGGGAACGTATTGAAGGTAGTACAAAATCAGTTGCAGAAACACTACTCCTTAAAATGTAATGTTGAGCTGTTTGGTTTATACTTTTTGAACAGTAGGGAAAGCACAGAACTGAAATCCTTTCAGACTAAGTATGATATTCTAAGTGTAGGGACGGTGTTAGAAGAGTATTTCCAAAGAATAAGTGAAATATTGGATGCAAAGAAATCCGAATTTCAGCTTAAAGATTCTGGTAAGTGTGAGTTATGACTAATGGTGTAATGCACTAGTAACAACTGTTTTAGGATGGTCCCTGGTGCAATTCGTATATATAGAGGTCAACCTGTTGAAATTTGTGCCCACCACGGGTCTTCAAATATGGCTGTCCCCGCTGAAATTGCACATAAACAAGCCATAGTCAATGTAAAAAATAATGATGATTTCTGCTTTGCATGGGCTGTAATATCGGCACTAGTGACACGAAAGGGTCTACCACATCGGACAACGTCTTACCCTGATTTCCAAACGATATTCAACTGGAATGGTGTACAGTTCCCTGTTAAGCTGGCGAATATTTCAACGTTTGAGACCAATAACAACATTGCCATCAATGTTTATGGGTTAGACGATACGTATCGTGATGGTCAGCGTCTCACAGAGGTAGTGGGGCCTCTATACTACACCAAAGCCAAACAGGCAGTCCATGTTAATTTATTATTATTAGTCAGTAACCAAACAGATAATCAACATTATGTATGAATAAAAAATTTTTCTCGTTTACTTAGCAACCAAATATCCCGGCGGAACGGAGCAATGTATTTTTGTGATGCATGCTTGTATTACTTTAGATCCGAGGACCAATTAACCTGACACGTGACACACGACTGTAACTTCGTATATACAAAATTACCGGACGTGAAACAAAAAAAAGACATAACCGGGGATTCTACGCGGAAAATATACTCGCGTTTCGAAACTATCAGAAACAAATGGTTCTACCATTCGTAATATATTCAGATTTTGAAGCGCTCTTAGTACCGGTAGATACGGCTGAACCAGATCCCGAAAAACCGTTCACGATAAAAACGTGTAAACACGAACCATACTCGTTTAGTTATTATATTAAGTGTAGTGTAAACGATGCGTGGTCTAAGTTAGAGCTGTATAGGGGGAGTAATGCAGGGGAGATATTTATAAGACGACTGGAAAGTGATGTAAAACGGATATATAATGAACATTTCAAAGCTATTGTTCCAATGACACCATTAACGGATGCACAACAGGTTACGTATGAACGCAGTGTATGTTGTTACCTATGCGGCAAGCACTTTACGGGCGATTCGACAAACCCGAAAGTACGAGATCACTGTCATGTTACTGATAAGTATCGTGGTGCAGCACATTCAATGTGTAACTTAAACTATCAGGTACCTACATTTCTCCCCGTTTTTCTACATAATCTCAGTGGTTATGATGTTCACCTGTTCATTAAACAGTTAGCGAGTGAAACGGAAGAAATTACCGTACTTCCTGTTAACAGTTTGTCGGTAACCTAGATTTATATGGAAAAAGAACCATGGGTGGTGGGATTTTCTCATATGCAGCGACGGTAGCTAACACAGTCAGGAATTCCTTGTCGTAATTTGATACACGGTTGTGAACTGTTTTGGTACCTCTCTTAACTAGAACATATTTTTCGGTTGGTGACAGACAGAATGCAGATTCGTCACAATTAAAAATCCTGATGTTATCTTGTAGAATATGCGTTAGGTTGTTTTCATTAAAATACGATGTAACCGTATCATATCTTCTGTCACCGATGCACGGCTTGATGTGAGATTTTGTGACACACGGCAGGTGATCTCTGGGTTTCTTCTAAGAAAACCATCATACCAGTGCTTTCCTGGTATTTCGTCTTTAAATGTATTGGGTCGGTTCAAATTTTTTGCTAGAGTTCCTACAGTGTTCAACAGCTGCTCTTTTATGATAGGAAAACCAGCATCCCCCAGATAGTGAACCCATTGAACGATCATTTTTTCTTCTTCTTTCGTGAGTACAGTCGGCTTTTCACTGTTTTCATATGAGTACTTTTTGTTCTTCTTGTCCTTAAGCGTACTTTTTGGTATACCATAGATTTGGGATGCTCGATAAGCGGACATTCCATTTTCAATGTCTTGAATTGCAAGTTTTAGTGTAGCCTGAGAATATTTTTTTGTTTTCCTTTTTATTTGTACTAGGCGCCATTTTCTAAAAAGAGAAACAAAACTGTCCTAAGAACAACCTTAAATACGTAGGCTACAATTATATCAAGAATCAAAACTGGAACCTAATTCCGGCCTGTTTTAAATTCCGCCAAATGAAACTAATGTTCTGACATTTACTAGATAAAATAAATTAATGATATTTTGTATCATTTATTAACATATAAGTATAATGATTAAAAAAAAAACATTTTTTTCTCTTAAAATAAGATAAAACCTTGTTAGGATTCTTCACAAAATTTTTATTAGTATTTAGATTTGGGGATGCGATATTATACGATTTTTTTTCGAAACCATAGGCCGGAATATGATTACATCATACATAAACGAATAGAAAAAATATATACATAAACAACATTTTTTTTGCCATTAAACGAAAGCTAATATGTGAATTAAAAATAGTTTCAAAAACAACCTATATACAGCCCATAGGCCGTAATTAACATCTGGAATCAAAATTGGAATCTAATTCCGGCCTATTTTCAAAACAGGATTATTATTAGAAAAATGGAAAAAACAAATTAGAAACAATGAAAAAAATCGTGCTTTAACACTTATCACCGTACTGGTTTAAAAACTTAATTTTTACAATACTTGATTCCATTGTTTTATTGAAAACACCAAGGCGTATCACAAAATCATATATACCAAAATGACATCCTTTCACTTGCACTTTTAGTACTAAACAGAGATGCTCCGATTTGAAAGTGATATTCACGCCTACGGGCGACACTCGCCATACCCTTTTGGCCTTTCCGGACTTCCAAACAAACGTGCAACCGCACAAGTACCGGCAAATTTAAATATATTGGGCCGATTTTAAAGAAAATTGGATTAAATTTCAACTTAGTAAATAGATCGGAATAAGGTGCCAAATTTCGATGGGCCGTAGTATGATGCTTTTACCTTAATTGTGTTTTTGTTTGCTCGTTTAGACAATAAATGTTGATTATAAATCACAATAATGTTGTAACGTCTTTTACTATTTTCAAAATAACGGAGGTGGCCGGGGGGACCTTTTTGATATGTTCGCGGGGGGCCCGCTGGTTCTTATGTCCGATACTGGATTTGGGTTTGAATCTCGATAGCGCAGTTGGTTAGCGCGGTACTCTAGCAAAGTACAAGTCGTAGGTTCAAATCCTACTCGAGATAAACTTTTTATTTATGTATTTAATAAAATTAATTATAATTGTAAATTACATATATACCTTTGAACTTATTCGTTCATAACAAAACTTATAATAAATCAATAAAAAATTGTATTGAACACCATGCGTACATGTAACATAAGCTATAAAAACTAACATGTTTCACAAGTTATCTAACATTTAATTCGCATTTATTCTAATTATACAAGCACAAAAAACAGTATTTACTCAATATCGATCTCATTATTCTACACCTCAAAAATTAACACAATTTCTCGCTTTGAAAACACAATGTAAACAAAGAGCAATGTTTTTGCTATCAAAGAGCTTGGGCCAAACTAACTTCAGATACGTGTGCCGGCAGCAATGCCAACTTTAATAAATTATACTTTAAACGTTATAATTATTCAAAGTTATCAAGTTTTGTGTGTCCACATGGACACGCTACGCTCTAAAGGGTTTTATTTTAGATATTTTGGCTCATTTATTTTTTTTTGTATTTTAATTTTTAATGAACAAGCAGTATCTTAAAAAAGTAAATATAATTTTAAGAAATACCTAAAATTAAACTGTCAATGTCATCTTACATTAAGATTATCTAGGTCTGTAGTCTGAAATTACTCCTGTAAAATACGAAAAATTTTTACAGTTTATATCCATAATTAGTTGTGAAAAAATACAATTTCTATTACACTCGGTAAATTACTAATGGAATTTGTATTTAATTTACAAAATTGAATTGAAACGAAACACCTAGTAATAGGAATGCCACAGAATAAGTTGTTTAATCTGAGACTGTTATGCTATTTATTCTAAAGGAATTCATATTTTTTTTCTTTACCCTACGATTGAAGTACTTTATGTACTTATAATTGCAACGATTTAAACACTACAAAACATAAATGTATATTTAAATTGATATTTGGAATGTTTTTGTACGTATAACATAGTTTGATCATTGATTAACAAGTTGTTAATCAATAGCTTTGATAATATTTTAATGAGTAACCCTAATATTTGCTTGGTTGGAATAATAAAAGTAAAAGGTTGCATTTCAGTTCAGGGATAATTATCTCGGTAATACAATACACAATTATAACAAAATACGCAGTGGTCTAAAGTTCAGCCAGAGATAGTGTGTTTTAAATATTTTTGTTGGTATCATGTTTGATATACAATGGCATCATTCATTTTGGTCTTTGAGACTCTTGCTTATTATAAGTATTGCACTATGTGCACTTATCCCAATCGTAATCAAGTGATTAAAAAAGTTACGTAAGAGCAAAATAGATTACCGTCTTTTGCATTCCTTTAATTTATTTCAAGTATGTCAATAACACAAACAAAAAACTTCCATACTTTTGGGCATACATACAGGTATGTATAATCGTATCAAGACTTCCCACCTTATATAATAAAAATGGATGTAAATTAATAAGAGCTGAGAGATATAAACAGATATGCACGTTATGGAAAACCTATGGATGGAATTAACAAAAAATGGATTTTTGTATCGTAAATCATTACTTATTACTTCATAGTCCAATGGCTTGTCGTTTTAATATACTGAGAGTTTTGAAGATCGCCAACCTTAAAGGTGTAAGTTAGGTTTAAAAAAAATATATTTTTATATTAAAAGATGTTCCCGTATTACTTTGTTTACTACAACAATTAGAGCAATCAATTGATTATATTATCATTAATTTGAACGTTATTACACAGTTTTAAAATAAATACCTACAGCTTATTACATTAATAAACCTATTTCTGTTAATGCAACTCGCTAAGTATTTAAGTAATCCTATTCTAAATCGAACATCGATCCCTACTAAAAATAATGTATAAATAGAACTGACTAACAAAACAAAAACCATAAATAATCTTAATTGTTAAAAACGTGTCAGCATACTCGTGGCTTGGGAAAATACCATTATGTTTAACATTCGGCCATCCTGGGGTAGACACGTCCCGGCCGCATTTAAGCAAAATGTATGATTATACAGGGTGTCCCGTAAATATTGCAACAAACGTCGGGAGGTGACAGTATACCTCTAAATATGAAAAAAGTTCCCATAAACGTACCCTTAAAGATGCGTCGTTTATTAGATAATTTTTTTTCGTTTTTTGCCCGTGTCGCCTAAGTATTAAAAGTACAGGGTGTTTCACGTAAGATGTCCATATGTCTTATCGCAGAATCTATAACATGCAAAAAAATGTTTTATCTAAAAGTTGTTTGGATTTATTAAAATTTTTAAATTATTTACTTTTTATATATACAGGGTGTACCAGTAAGTCGGAATCGATGTCAAAGCTCGAAAAATTTAAATGAAACACTCTGTATTTTATTACATATTTGGATTTTCCTCAAGAAAGTGAGATACTTTGATCTAATGGTTTACTTTACTAAACACAGCCGCCTTAATCTTTAATTAATTATTATATTACTAAAAACTGTCATTACCCTGATCCTAGGCCTACTCTAAAGTTTAAACTTGAAACACAAATACTAAAGAGAGAGAATACCTATATTATTTTAAATATTAATTTTTAACAAACTAGTATTCTACTTTTTTAAACTAATCTGGTAAACTGAACAGGATAATTTAACGGTTAACATTTATGACAATTATTATTTTTAAATATCGTATTAATGAGCAAAAATTGCGATAAAAATTACAAAACCTAAATTTACTCCAAAACTAATGAAAATTTTTAGAAAAGTGTAATTGCAAAAAGTTTTTTTATTTTTTAATATAGAATTTAAATATGCAATAAAATATAGGGTGTTCCATTTAAATTATATCTATATATATATATATATATATATATATATATATATATATATATATATATGTATACAGGGTGGCCCACTTAAGCGGAATTGCTCCATAACTCCCTTACTATTACAAATACGAAAACATATATTATATAAAAGTTGCCCACAGTCATAAACTACACGTTTTAAAATTATTTTCAGAAATGGCGGACTTCCGGTTATACCGGAAACTCATGCCAACTTCGTTATTTTAAATAGAACAAACTATGTATTATTACAGTTTTGAATTCCTCGTTGAATTTAAAGGTCACTTTAATAACCATACTATGGGTCTACGTCGCATTGCTTCTGAGTTATTTGACATTTTGTAGAAAAAATGACGTTTGCAGTGCCTCCGAAAGCTTTCAATATCTCGAAGACGGATATAGGTAGAGAGATGTGGCTTTCGTTTTTTACTTCCGAAAAGGGTACCGCATCATTCTCATTCATTGCCAAAAATATTGCTTTTAGAATTAAATAATTTCTATCGCTCCGAAAATAATTTTTTTCAAACACGGATAACTTGATTTTTTTAAATGGAACTACCCATATTTTCTTACATCGTCGGATAGGAAATTAAATTTTTCCATTAATGTAACATTATCGATATTTTGGAGTGATGGTTTTCGAGATATTCACATTTTTATCTAATTTCAGTTTTTATTGCGCATTGCCGCGGTGCTTTGGAAAACGTTTGTCAATTGTTTTAAACAACTGACAAGAAACGTCAGTTTCTCGAGCTTCTGTTGTGCTGTGTTGTCTTGTGTATCAGTTTAAGTGTTTCTACAAGACATTTCCATTACAGTGTAGTTGTCCGACGCAGAGTTGATCAACATGACTTTCATTCTTGGAGAATGGCGTCAAGGATTTATGCGGTACGGTATCCTGAACGAAGACTTCCCCGAGAAATAGCCTTTCAAAAGTTGTTACAACGTTTTACAAACACCGGACGCGTGCAGTATCAAACGAGGGAACGTGTCAACAGGATAACCACTGAAGAAAATGAATTTTTAGTATTGGGTTTTGTTCAGGAAAATTCTCACGTAAGTTCGAGGGATGTTAGCAGTGCAACTAACATCAGTAAGACATCGGTACAAAGAATTTTACATCGGCATAAGTACCATCCCTTTCGAGCACAACTGCATCAAGAGTTGCTAGGTGGTGATCTAGAGAGAAGACGTGTGTTTTGTCAGTGGGCGCTTGATAGAGTAGAGGAAGATGAGTCGTTTTTAGAAGGTTCTGTTCTCCGATGAGTCGACATTCCACCGAAATGGACACGTAAATCGACACATAACTTCAGGACAACAAATTTTCAGCACCGTTGGTCTCTAAACGTTTGGGCGGGCATTTTAGGAAACAATATTATTGGACCCTTCTTCTTTAATTGCCATTTATCTGGAGAAATGCATGCCCAATTCCTTCCAAATGATCTGGATAATGTGTTATTTGACGTTCCGCTGGGGAGACTTCAGAATATGTGGATGCAGCATGACGGGGCTCCCCTCATAACGCTAGAAGAGTTCGCCTAATTTTAGACGAACAGTTTCCAAATCGATGGATTGGTGGAGGAGCACCGGTACCTTGGTCACCGCGATCTCCAGATTTGACCAAGCTGGATTATTTTCTGTGGGGTTTTGTAAAAAATAAAGTATACCATACTGCTGCAACTACGGCTGAAGACATGCAGAACAGAATTACTCTGGCGTTTCGAGATGTTACACCTGACATTCTGGACAGAGTTGATCTGGAGTTCAGGAAACGTATGCAGTTATGTCTTCAACAAAACGGGGGACATTCTGAACATTTATTATGAACATCAAAACAGAAACCTGTGTCAATTGCTACGGGTAAATAGTGTTGTAGCATTGAGATCTGGAAGAGGTGTGTTATCAGTAAAACTTGTGTGATTTGTTTGTCATTCCTGCGTTAATCTTGTATCTTGTGTAATTCTTGTGTAATTGTTGTGTAATCCTGGAGTAATATTATGTATTTCTTGCGCATTCCTTTTGTATATATTCTGTAATCGTCAAGTAATTGTCCTTATGTATTTATTGATCGTTCCTTATATATTTATTGTGTATTTCTCGTGCATTTCTTCTCTATTTCTTGTGTAAGCCTTAAGTAATTATTTTGTATTACTTGTGCAATCCTTATGTATTTATTGCTCATTCCTTATGTATTTCTTGTGTATTTCTTTTGAGTTTTGTGTTCTTAATTCTTGAGTATTTATTGTTTATTTCGTGTACATTCAAAAAACAAGTTATCCATGTTTGAAAAAAGTTATTTTCGGAGCGACAGAAATGATTGAATTCTAAAAGCAAGACGTTACAACAACTTTTGAAAGGCTGTTTCTCGGGGAAGTCTTCGTTTAGGATACCGTACCGCATAAATCCTTGACGCCAATAACGCATTTCTTTGGCATTCCCCAAGAATGAAAGTCATGTCGATCAACTATGCGTCGGACAACAACATTTTAATCGAAATGTCTTGTAGAAACACTTAAACTGATACACAAGACAGCAAAGCACAACAGAAGCTCGAGAAACTGATGTTTCTTATCAGCTGATGTAAGAAAATATGGGTGGTTCTATTTAAAAAAATCAAGTTATCCATGTTTGAAAAACATTATTTTCGGAGCGATAGAAATTATTCAATTCTAAAAGCAAGATTTTTGGCAATGAATGAGAATGATGCGGTGCCCCAGTCATTCATAAAAGGGAGCATTTCAATTCCAATATTACATTTGAGCAAAATGTATACTGAAAAATCTTTTTCCAACTGAAAAAAATTGTAAAATTTCTTTTTCTCTTTTATTCACACTTCCCCTTGTAAGGTTTCCGTGCTTCTCCAGTAAATTAAACACAACATTTACAATTGCCCCAGGTTGCTGGGGAAGTGTAAACCATTGAGCCAAAGAAGATTTTTTTTTTGAAAAATGAAACACATTTTGTTCTGATTTTGTTACGTGCCGCTTCTAAATATGTATGATAGTGTCTCATTAAAATTTCAATGATTTCGGTGGTTAAGAAATGAAATTACAATACGAAAACTTGAACTATTGAAATTTTGGGTTGCACCTGCCCCGGTGTACCTTATACACTTATTTGCTTAAATAAGTGTTAAAATCGAGGTTGGAATCAACTGTATGTTTCTCTTTAAATGAGCTTTCAAGTGATTATCGGACTTGGCAGGTGTTAACCTGGAATGCACTATACTCATCCTAGCGACCATTGGACTCGACAAGAGTTAATCTGGAGTACACAACAATCAATTAAATACTAAGCTCAGCCGAATATTGGACTCAACAGGAGTTAACCTGGAGTGCAAAATACTCAGCTCTTTTTTGCAAATAATTAAGCTCATAAGCGAATGTTGAGCTCAACAGATGTTAATCTGAAGTGCGCAATACTCAGCCTAGTGACCATTGGACTCAACAGGTGTTAATTTGAAGGATACAACAATCAATTCAATTCTGAGTCAAGCGAATATTGGACTCAACAGGTGATAATCTGGAGTGTACAATACTCAATGAATTCTGAGCTCTTCTTTTTTTTGTAGACAGGTAAAATTAGTTTGTGAGATACATGTGAGTTCTGTTAGTATACGCCTATTTTACTGCATAAATTATTATTAGTCAAGTTGCTTTGGTATGTCATATTCCATTAATATAAGTAATTTGATTGTAATCTCATTATATTTAGAATCGACATCCGTTATACATACATAAAGACAACATTTACATCGATTGGGGCTTGAACCTTGATGGCGCAGTTGGTTAGCGCAGTACTCTAGCAAAGTACAGGTCGTAGGTTCAAATCCTACTCGAGGTAAACTTTTTATTTATGTATTTAATAAAATTAATAACAATTTTTAAATGGTAGAATTACTTAAGGCATGCTTAAAATTGTAAATTTAATCTATTAGGGTAGCATAAATGTGTGACTATAGAATGTGTAACGAACTAAATTAATCATATACCTACCTATAAAAAAATATACTGAAGGCATGTTCGAATTTGTGTCTAAGACTGAAAGATGGCGACATCCTTCACTCAGTGTTTAAACTTTTTACACCGTCGTCTTGTAAATGTTTACAAACTCCATTGGTCATCAGAGAAAAAACTGTGTATACTATTAAAATTTCCGAAAAAACATTACATAGTATCTTACGTGCACAATGATTATTTCACGTAGTCATTCAAAAATTAGAAATTATTCACATTTGTGAGGTTATATTAAAAATATAAACGTATTTTCTGAATATACGCACTCACTTGGGTAACGTGAGACAAAAAAACCGATTGTTACATGTACAAAGAATTGAGCAGAAACGAAGCTTTCAGTATATTTTTCTTATAGGTGTATGAAATTAATGGACAAACAATATGTTACATATATGATATAGTTCATACTTCTTGTCCCCCAACCGCAAATCTTTAAGATTTTGGAACATCACACAAATGATGAGCAACGCAAGAAGATGTACCTGACCAAAGCAACCTCAGGAAACGGTAAACAGAGGAACATAGAGGATGGTGATGTCATAGGATGTGGTGCCGATGCGCTGGCGAGTATCTATTTTAGATAAAATAAACAAAACTACGGTAACCTAACATAATTAGATTAGAAGAAACAAAACTACTGTAACCTAACAAAAGTAGGTTAGATAAACAATACTACAGTAACAAAAAAAAAATTGCATGAGCCGGGGTTCGAACTCTCATCAACAGCCCGGAAGACGGGTCCTACCACTACACCACCAGCGCTCTACCAGTTTGACATTGAAAGTGATATTTAAACCATTTATAAAAATTCCTATTTATATAGATAAGGCATACGCAATTTGTCATCGGAACCACATCCTACGTCTTCCTATGTTCCTCTGTTTACTGCCTTCTAGGAACCTCAGTGTGGTTTCGAAGAATTAAAAATGGTTCCGGCCTGGAATCCATTAGGTCTATTCGAACTGCGCACATAAATCACGCATTTATTACCAATAATTGTTAATGTGAATTATAGTACGTACACTAATCTCACACATCACAACATAATCTAAGTGGTAATGTAGTGTTAATTGATGTATCCAATATCCCAGTTCTTGCACATTCCCTTTAAGAAGGGAAGAGCTTGACAATGACATAAATGTGTGAATGGTAGGTTAACTTCACTTTTACAAAAAATATGTCTTCTATCAATTAATTAATAAATAGGTACTAAATAATTAAATAATATAATTTTGTGCCAATTCATTTATTAATAACTGCACTAAAACGTTCATTTGAAACTGAGAAATTTATTTTAAAACATCTGGTGTGGAACAACCACGGCCTTCCAACCTACAAAGTGGAAATTAAAAGAAATGAAATAATAATTGTTTAGGATAATTTTGCGGCATCTTTTGTAATACGTTTGTAATGATAATAGCAGTAAAAACAACAACAATAATCTATGTCAGATGGACGTTTAAACCTTCATGTCAGATAAGCTTAATAAACATATAGATAGTAACTAAAAAAATTGCAAACCAGTATCGATACTACAGTTTAATCTTATTTAATTAATTTTGAAGGCTTATTTGGCATAAGAAAAGTTATGTAAAACTGAATTATCTTTAAAGCACATGTTGGCAGTTTTCTTATAAAGTTGATGATTATCCAGAAATAGCAAAAAAATTGAACGGATACATAAATTTCACATTACGAATTCTTTACCGCGAAATTCGCATGGTATCAAAATAAAAAACATAATTGATAATTTGAAATTTTATGCCGGTATTTTTATATTATTGAAATTAGGAACTGTTTCAAAAATATTTGATAAAAACAAAAAAATAGCGCCTAACACCCACCCCTCCCCCACAGCCTCTTCAAAAATGTAATTAACTCCAGGACAGTACGTACAGTGTGTTCATTATATATTATCCTACTTTTAAACGGCTGTAAAATATTTATTTTTTGAGATAGAGGTGTCATGAAAAAAGGAATTTGAATTGTTGTCACCAAAGTTTTATATGGGACCTTTAGATTATTTCTATCGTGTCCGGTTTTCAAGCAGACGACATAACCTAACTTTTTTTCAATATGACACCCTGTATATTTTACGATAGTCGGATAGACATATTTTCTGATTCCAAATATGTGTGTGTATATATATATATATATATATATATATATATATATATATATATATATATATATATATATATATATATATATATATATATATATTTATATGAGGCAGTTATCTTTAATACTTTAATACAGTAGAAAAGGGGCACCTCGCCTTTCACTTTTTGGGTCGGCATTTGACCTTGTGAATTTCCGATGACGTCATTTGACCATGGGAATTTCCGATGGCGTAATTCGGCCTAGAGATTTCCGATGACGTAATTCAGCCTTGGGAATTTCCGATGACGTAATTCGATCTGAGGAATTTCCGATGACCGCGCCTTTCACTTTTGACCTTGAGAAAGTTGTTTACCTTGGATCTGGACCAGCGCAGGAAATTTGAAATTGTTTTAAAAAATAAGGAGGTTCTTGTAAGACGGATGTAGGAACTATCCCTTGGAACTGTTTTGTCTGTGGTGACAACTAGCGTTGTATGGACAAATGAATGTCCCCCTCTCCCCCCGCCCCCTCTCCCTCCTCCCCCCCTCTCTGTCTCTCCCTCTCTCTCTATCTCTCTATCTCTCTTCTCTTCTCTATCTCTCTCTATCTCTATCTCTATCTCTATCTCTATCTCATCTCTCTCTATCTCTATCTCTATCTCTATCTCTATCTCTATCTCTATCTCTCTCTATCTCTATCTCTCTATCTCTATCTCTATCTCTCTCATCTCTATCTCTATCTCATCTCTCATCTCATCTCTATCTCTATCTCTATCTCTATCATCTCATCTCTATCTCTATCTCTATCTCTATCTCTATCTCTCTATCTCTATCATCTCTATCTCTCTATCTCTATCTCTATCTCTATCTCTATCTCTATCTCTATCTCTATCTCATCTATCTCTATCTCTATCTCTCTCATCTCATCTCATCTCTATCTCTATCTCTATCTCTATCTCTATCTCTATCTCTATCTCTATCTCTATCTCTTATCTCTATCTCTCATCTCTATCTCTATCTCTATCTCTATCTCTATCTCTATCTCTACTCTCTCTATCTCTCTCATCTCTATCTCTCTCTCTCATCTCTTCTCATCTCTCATCTCTCATCTCTACTCTCTCTCTCATCTCTATCTCTATCGTTTCTAACTTAATCTACATCAATCAATCATCATATCTCTCTCCTCTCTCTCTCTCCTCTCCCTCTCCTCTCTCTCTCTCTCTCCCTCTCTCTCTCTCTCCTCTCCTCTCTCCTCTCTCTCTCTCTCTCTCTCTCTCTCTCCTCTCTCTCTCTCTCCTCTCTCTCTCTCTCTCTCCTCTCTCTCTCTCTCTCTCTCTCTCCTCTCTCTCTCTCTCTCTCTCTCTCTCTCTTCTCTCTCCTCTCCTCTCTCCTCTCCCTCTCCCTCTCACTCTCTCACTCTCTCCCTCTCCTCCTCTCTCCTCTCCTCCTCCTCCTCTCTCTCTCTCTCACTCTCTCACTCTCTCTCTCACTCTCTCACTCTCTCACTCTCTCACTCTCTCACTCTCTCTCTCTCTCTCTCACTCTCTCTCTCATCTCACTCTCTCACTCTCTCACTCTCTCTCTCTCACTCTCTCACTCTCTCCTCTCTCACTTCTCTCTCTACCTCTACTCACTCTCTCACTCTCTCACTCATCACTCTCTCACCTCTCTCACTTCATCTCAGTCCTCACCTCTCACTCTACTCTCTCTCTCTACTTCTCTACACTCTCACCTCTCACTCTTCACTAACTCTCACTGCTCTCACTCTCACTCTCCTTACTCTCACTCTCATCTCTCTTATCTCAAGTTTCTCATGACACTTCTCGGAAACCTTCTTATATCTTACTCTCATCTAACTACTCTCCTGTCATTTCTCTCTCAATCGTCTCGATCAATTCTCTCTCTTCTCCTATATCTCGCTTACACAACTATTTGCCCAAAGGCATTTGTCTATTTAAACGAAGCTCCTGGCAGAGTATCTGTTAGTATCGTTTAGCGATTCAAGATGGAAGGTCAGTTTAAGCACCCCTTTTCAGCTATAGTTGCAGGTCCGTCGGGATGTGGGAAATCGTATTTTGTCGTTGATTTTCTAAAAAATATCAAAACAGCTTGCGATACAACTTTTGAAAAAATTATCTGGTTTTACAGTGAGTGGCAGCCTTTATTCAAAGATCTCTCTGTTGAGTTTCAAAAGGGTTTACCTGATATGGAACAGTTTGACGGGGAAAAACCTGTCTTAATAATAATTGACGATCTAATGCGTGAAACTAACGGCTCCGTGGTTGATATTTTTACAAAGGGTTGTCATCATCGAAATCTAAGTGTGTTTTTCTTAACGCAGAACATATTTCATCAAGGACGTGGACAGCGGGATATTTCTCTCAACGCACATTACATAATTTTGTTCAAGAACCCACGTGACAGAGCACAGATACAGCATTTAGCAAGACAGATTTCACCAGACAATCCAAAATTTTTAGAAGCCGCGTACCAAGATGCTATCTCAACCCCGCACGGGTATTTATTGTTCGATTTAAAACAGAATACACCAGATGTGCTACGTTATAGAACAAACATATTCGGGCCTCAGGGTATCTGCCAGGTATATATAGCGATATCCTACGTGCATTAGCCAGATTAAGTAAAAGTCAACGTGACGCTTTATTGAAGTGTTTGGATAGTAAGCAGGTAGAGTGTATTTGCGAGTGTGCACATAACATTTTAAAAGGTCGTGTACCTCTGTCAGTTGATCAGAAGCAGCGACTCTCTCAACATAAGCACACTTTAAGACGCTTGGCACAACGAGGCGAATCTATAAAAAAGAAGAAACAGTTTCTTGTACAGAAAGGTGGTGCATTTCTACCACTGCTGTTAGGACCATTACTCGGCGGAATTCTGGGTAATCTGTTTCAATAACCATGGACCATACTCTGAAGAAGATGATTATCCTGCCGATGGACTTTATACAGCGCTTGCAGGCACCGGATGTTACACAAAACAACATTTTAACGCAGCTGGGTAACGATATGGATAAAGTTTTAAAAACTAAAATGACCGATCATGACAAATGGCAGCAGTACAACCAAGTTCTTCAAAGGTATTTACACTTTTCCAATCAGTTACGTCAGCCCACCAGTATAACAATTAGCGGTGACGCTGCTGCTGATGATATTAGAGATTTACCGCAACGCAAAGGTCTGACAGACGACGAGATAGTATCAACGCTTCCTCCTTCATATAAAAGAAAAGGCGCGAATTTGTTACATATACTGAATACGAACAGCGAGGTTTTTTGGGATAAAAGGGGTACTGTCACAATAAAAGGCGAAATCATACCACATTCCAACATTATCGATCTGGTTCACGAGACGTTAAGAAAACGAAAAACCACAAACCCGCGCGGTTGGCGTCAGTTTGCGACGTACATTAAAGAGATAAATATACCACGAGCGTTTATCGGAGATACGCAAAGGTATGATGTTTCTGTATTACCCAACGTTGAACGGACCCTCACAACTATAGGTGAGAATTACGATGCTGATAGTGAAACGCGGGAAACACCAAGAAGAATCTCTCAAAGAAGAAGAAGAGGACTTTCACTAGATTGGGATTCGTGGCGTTCATAACATGGATGCTGTATACTATGATCCCTCCCACCCAACAGGGTTCGCTGGTATAACACCTTTAACTAATGCTGTAAAGGGTAGATATGGAGAAGTAAAAAACTGGCTGCAGGCACAGGAAGCTTATACGGTACATAAACCGGTCAGAAAAAAGTTTCCACGAAATAAATATATAGTGAGTAACCTCTACGAATTGTGGCAAGCGGATCTTTGTGATATGCGGACTTTAAGTGAACACAATAGCGGATACAACTACATACTAACGGTAATTGATGTATTTAGCAAGAGGGCATGGGCGAGAGCACTTAAAACGAAGACAGCCTCATCTGTAATTGAAGCATTCGCTGATATTCTTAAGGATTGCGACAATACTCCGGTAAATCTACAGACGGATAAAGGCAAATAGTTTGTGGCGAGCAGTGTACAAAACTTTTTCAAGAAACAAAATATCAATTTCTATGTAACAAATAACCCTGATGTAAAAGCATCTGTAGTTGAAAGATTTAATAAAACATTGAAAACAAAGATGTGGCGTTATTTCACTTACAAAAATTCCTACAGATATATTGATGTGCTCGAAAGACTTGTGACTGCCTACAACAATAGTCCTCATTCAAGTATAAAGATGGCCCCCGCGGCAGTAAACGATAAAAACATTTTGGAAGTGTGGAATAACCTGTACGCGAGAGGATTAGGTCCAGTACGCCATCCTAAATATAAAGTCGGTGAGCACGTCAGAATCGCCAGAACTAAGTACACCTTTGAGAAGGGATATGAAACGAATTGGAGCGAGGAAGTTTTTACAATTAGTACGGTGATAAAAAGAAGACCACCAGTTTATAGAATAATCGATCTTAATAACGATCCTGTTGAGGGCACCTTTTACGAAGAAGAATTGCAAGTTGTTACGGTTGATGAAGATACTCTATTCAAAGTCGATAAGATTCTGGCAGAGAAGGGCCGTGGGCGAAATAAACAATACCTAGTCAAGTGGCGTGGATACAGTGACAAATTTAATAACTGGGTGTTAGCTTCGCAGCTGCGAGATATATAAAAATGGAGTTTTATCTTACCTTATTGAGTAATAGCTCTATGACGTATTTTCCAGGTAATATGACGTCAAGTTTTATTACGCAACTGCCAAAACGAATAAGATTAACGGGCTCGTGGGTTGTAGGGATATCGGAAATTCAGTACCCATGTTCTTTTGCCGCTGTAAGTGCAACAGATAATTTAATTTATTATAGAACAGAGCCACCTGACGACGAGAACGTGTTAGAAGCGATATTAAAAAGGCCGCAGAATATTTTCAACTCGACAACGAGAAGATCATTTATATTGAAGACGGCTGGTACGTGATACGATTCGCTTCGGGAAATTACGCCAGCATAGAAGAAATTATCAGCGAGCTAAATGACCATGTACTAATAAGTAAATTGCTAACAATCGAGTATCATAATCTAACTAAACGTGTCACTACGAAATTAAAAACTCGGCTCTCGCTATTCGGATTCTCACAACGTCTAGCCTTACAATTGGGTTATCGACCGTATCAGAACATAGCTATGGAAGCGATACCCCCTCACCCCGCTAGCATATGGATAGGCTTACCAACTCAGATGTTTGTTTATTGTGACATCGTTGAACCGCAAATTGTGGGTGATGTTTTATCTCCGCTTATGCGTATAATAAATATTACTTCAGAAAACTATGCTTATGGGGGTCATAAAGATGTGGTTTTCTCGCCTGCACACTACATACCGGTAATGACTCGTGAATTTGAAAACATCGAAATTAATATAAAAACAGATACAGGTGCTGCAATGCCATTTGAGTTTGGAACGTCGTGCCTGAAGCTACACTTTAAGAAAGTACAATAATGGTTTGCCCTTACCAGCAATATTACATGAATCAGGCCGGTAACGGTATCGGCTCTATTTACAGAGGTGTGCCCTATCAACGCGGTCATGGAATAGGGAGCTGGTTAGGCGGTATATTTAGAAGTATAATACCGTTATTTAAGTCTGGCGCAAAGGCTATTGGTAAAGAAGCTCTTAGGACAGGTGCTAATATTCTTGGTGACGTCATAGAGGATCGACCTATTAAGGATTCGTTTCAAGAAAGATTTCACGAGGCAGGTAGAAACCTTAAACGTAAAGCCGACGAGAAAATCGATAAAATGATGGAGGGTTCGGGTTATAAAGAGTACGTCTGGCTGATAATAATCAGTCTCAACTGAGACCGCTGCTAAGAAGAAGCCTGCTTACGACGATATATTTTCAAGATAATGGCTTTTCTACATGCTCAATCGTGTGAATGCGTCAAGTCCGAATTGGGTTTGTTCGCTTTACCAGCGACGCAGACAAGTATCGAGAGTGGTGAATGGATATTTTACAAGCCCTTATCAGCTCTGAGTGATGACGCCCCAATAGAATTTGTAGTCCCCGGAAATGGAAATGATTATATAGATTTAAGCCAGACTATGCTGTACATTACAGCTAAAGTTCTAAAACATGATGATACAGCTCTTACAGACGCTGATGTTGTAGCACCGGTAAACAATTGGATGCATTCGCTTTTCTCACAGGTGGAGGTTTACTTAAATCAGAAGATGGTGTCACAACCAAACAACACCTACGCCTACCGTTCATATATCGAAACGCTGCTAAATTATGGAAAGGAGGCCAAGAGTTCACATCTAGGATGTAACTTATGGCACAATGATACAGCTGGACAGATGAATACGTTGGGAAACGCTAATAACGGTTTCTCGAAACGTCAAGCACTTGCGGCTACCGGTAAACAGATAGAGATGATTGGTCACGTGCACTCGGATTTATTTAATCAAGAGAAATTTCTCATAAGTGGTGTTGAGTTAAAGACTAAATTTGTACGATCAAGAGATACCTTTAGTCTAATGGCGGCACACGCTTCAAATTACAAGACGCGAATTATAGACGCTAGTTTACTGGTGAGACGTATGCGAATCAATCCAACTATTCTAATTGCACACGCTAAAGCTTTAGAAACAACAGCCGCAAAATATCCTGTTACAAGGACCGACGTAAAAGTGTTAACTATACCTGCGGGCATACAGCGAAAATCATTGGATAATGTTTTCCTGGGTCAGTTGCCTAAACGATGCATCGTAGGCTTTGTAGCAAATAAAGCCTTCAACGGTGACTACCCCTCAAACCCCTTCAATTTTCATCACTGCAATATTAACTACATGTCATTATATATTGACGGACAACAAATTCCTTCGAAGGCCTTACAGCCGGACTTTACAGCTAATGGTTTATACGTAAGAGCGTACCACACCTTATTCTCTGGTACGGGTATTCATTTTTTGAATGAAGGTAACGATATATCAAGAAGTGATTATCCCAACGGCTACTGTTTAATGGCCTTTGACCTAACACCTGACCTGTCTGCAAACGCTAGCACGCACTGGAATTTAGTTAGAAACGGGTCCCTTCGGCTGGAAGTCGGGTTTGAAGAAGCGCTCACCGTAACCGTTAACTGTTTGGTGTATGCAGAATTCGATAATGTGATCGAGATCGATAAACATCGGAATGTCGTTGTGGATTTTAGCTGTTAAAAGTGGTAGCTCTAACCTGCAAGCTTCAGTGTAGAGCAGCAGCCGATAGAAGATGGACGCATACTTGGACATGCAAGGGTTTAGCGGTGTTAACAACGAATTCATACCGAAAGAAATTGCCGTGGTTACAGATCAGGGTCGTTTATCGTTGATGCTGATAAAACCACCACGAGGCTACTTTATATCAGGATCCATGTCACGACAGATAAAATTTATGGAAGATAATTATCATGGCTTGAAATGGTGGTGGGGTCATGTACATTACAACAATTTCCGTGAGCAGCTGATGAGAGTGTTGCGCCCATTTAACAAGATTCACGTTAAGGGTAGTGAAAAACAACAGTTTTTAAGGTTTCTTAACAAACCAATAGTAAACCTGGAGGAGAGTGGTTGCCCGTCGATTAAACAGTTGAAAAAGGAAGCAAAAGCATATAGCTGTTTAAGTCATAACATCACTGAGCCTATGTGTGCACTGGAAAACGCATTACTACTACAAGACTGGACACATACCAATTCCAAAGATGTATGCGGTACAAGTGTTGAGATGCTTGAAATCGATCACCAGCCACAAGAAGAATGTGTTTCGGCTTGTATGTGCTTCTAATCAATTACCGAAACACGCACCTCGACCGTGTGCAATTATCGTAAACACGGATCCTGCAAACAAGCCAGGTCAGCATTGGACCGCTATCTACATTGACGAGAATGGTAATGGCGAGTATTTTGATTCCTTTGGACGAGCACCGCAAGGATATCATTTACTTTTCCTAGAGAAGAATTCCCGATGTTTCGTATACAATAAAAAAATTCTGCAGGATTATCATTCGGATGTGTGGATTTTATGTCTTAGTGTTTCTGTATTTTAGATTAAATAGTTTATCAATGATTGATTTTGTAAATAAGTTTTTCACTACATGTTTAATTCTAAATGATGAGATAATTAAAATATTGTTTAATGTCTGTTATCCAACCATTCTATTCCGATAAATAAAGATATTTTTAGTACCTTACTTTTTTAATTAAGAATTGCGTAATACCTACTGTTTTTTTCTTTTAATTCGGCTTGTGTGTTTTTAAAAATCGTGTTATAAATTTATTATTTAGTGTTTTTTAAAAGAAAATATATTAACCATTTATATTGGTTTTTAGACTATTAAATTTAACAAAGTTATATAATTACACGGTAATTAGTTAAAAGTAAACGTGAACAGTGATTTCTTACTACAAAATGTTATGGAATTTTAAACATTCCAAACACTTAATATGGTTTTTATAAAACAATTTGTGTATCCGTATACGAATATTTTCAAAACAATTTTATTTTAAGAGAAAGGTTAATACGATTTCCAGTAAGTGCAATAAAGACAATGAGGTTGTATATTTTACACTCTAATTATAGCTGGCTTTTACACAACTAGAAAGTTTTAGTTGACAGATAACACAAAAGCGGTGACCATCACTCAGTGCCTTAAAACGTTACAGATCTGGTATGTGTTGTGTTAATCCTTTATTTATTTACAGATTTTTAATTACAGTTATAAAACACAAGCGTTAAGTTTCTTTTAATCTTAAGGCATACAACATTTTTTAACGGACGTATGGATATTATTTTCAATGCAGGTAAAACTATGTTTTTAATAATCGTTTAAGAAAAGACAAACTGTTATGTAATTAACTTAATAAAAATGTTTTTTTTTGTTTCATTACACCCGAATGGCAGTAATTTTTCTATAGCTCACTGAGGGTTTTTTAATTACGATAATAAAAATAAGTGTTCTATAATTAAATTTTACTGTCATTCAAATTCCCCCAAGTATGATTAATCCTAATACAATTGCTATTTTACATCATTATTAGAAACGTTTTCTCCAACAGCATTTAACCCTTTTAAAAGCAATAGACTAAATAATAATATCTTATTAATTATGTAATTATTGTATGCGTATGTGTCTGCTCAGCCTCCAGGGTTACAACCAAAAGGACCTTAATTAAGGCTGAAGATAATTACCAGAAATAACCCTAAGACTTACCCCTACCTCTACATACAGCCCCAAGCTCCAACCCCTAGCTCCACCACCAAGACCTGACTCCAACCCTAGCTCCACCACCAAGGCCAAACTCTAAGACTTATCCTTAGACCACCCCTAAGCTCCAGCCCCCGCCCTAAGCCAAGCCATACCCCAGTTCAACCACCACCCTAAGCCCTCAGCTCAACGCTAACCCTAAAATACAGCTCTCACGTTAGCAACTACAAAAAGATCTTAATTAGGGATACAGAGGGTTGAAAATACGGTCTCACACGTGGGTGTGTAAAAAATAGGGATAGAAATACACGTCCTACACGAGGGTATATAAAAATAAGGGTGGAAAATACGGTCTCACACGTGGATGTGTAAAAATAAGGGTGAAAGAATGCGTCCTACACGAGGGTATATAAAAAATAAGGGTGGAAAATGCGGTCTCACACGTAAGCGAGTAAAAAATAAGGGTGGAAAATCCGGTCCCCCACGTGGGCGGGCTTGTGACGTCAAAATCCAAGATGGCGGCGCAAGTGTCTCCTTTCTACTATTAATATTTAATTAATTTTTTGGCTTACCTTGCGTTATATTAAAAAACTTTATAAAGAAAAGTTACATAAAATTAAATTTTCTTAAAAAAAAATACGTCTACACCTTTTCTGATAAAATTAATCGTTATTAAAATAATGAAAAAAATTGAACTAACACTTAAATTCTACCTTAGGAATTGTTTTGCCGCTAAATTACATGTTATATCAAAAAATTGCATAGAACATAATTATATCTAGGTACTTTTATATCTTTGAAATATGCACCTGTTTTAGAAATATTTGATAAAAACCAAAAACTGCCACTGATAAACCTCCCCTCTCCGCCGCTGGATTTCTCCCAAAATCTAATCAGTTCTAAGCTAAATGAAAACAAGCGTAAATACAAAATTTTAAGTACGTGTGTGTTTTCGTTCTGAAGTTATCGTGGATACTAACATATATCCATACACACAAACACACAGACATGATGGCCGATCTTGGCCCGAAGTTGTAAAATGAGCTAATAAGTCGATTTAGCGATAGTGAAAAAAAAGTCGATTGCATAACCTATACCTACATATGTATATGTAGGTTGGAAGGTAAAAAAAAAGCACCATAAAGTGTACATAAATGAGCATATAAGCAGCTCATTTTTATTAATTCTTGATTCTGATGACTTTCAAACTACACAAACACACTTATTTTGGACAAAAAATGCATTGAAATTATGAAAACAGATACAAAGTACCATTGTACAAAGGTTATTAATGTTACGAATGAATAATGGAAAATTACAAAGTAAAACCTAAAGTACAATGTCTGAATAAGTTAAGTAGTTCTCTTCACATACACACAGGATATTTTTATATAAGCAGTTATTATAGCCTTTACATGTGAGCTTAGACGTAGCTATTCCCGCTTTTAAGATCTCGTTCTAACATTTATTAATTTTTTTGCGCGTTTTACGTAAAATGAAAAGAAACATAATCTAAATCCTTGTTTACTAAAACCATCCAAATTTACTCGAGCGATCTTTATTGCTAAACATTTTTGTAATTATACCTATTGTAATAAAATTAAGAAAAAACACACTAAATTAATTTATCTTTACGCCAAACGTTGCATGTGTTTTAATTACCTTTTGAGTGTGATGCGTACCCTCATGTGAAACATTATTTTACAGTAAAACAATTGATTAATTATCTAGTGTAGAACGGTTTGACTTACCTCAAAGGTTTCCCGAGGAAATAAATTTCGATTATATTATTCACCCCATTAAGAACTCACCTGTAGAAATTCACCTGAAATATCAAAAATATTGACCCGACGGTATAGTATTTTATTCGAACTTTGCGTGTAGTATTAGTACATATTGTGATGTGTTTAGTTGTGTTTTGTAGATTTTAACTTCATGTTATTTCGTATTCTAGAAGAACTTCTACAAATAATATAAGGTTACATATTATCAATTTATAAAATAAATAACGATCTAATGGATGCCACTATAACAAGTAAGAGTACTTATTAAAATATATAATTTTAAAAAAATCTAATGCTAGAACGCGGTAGATAGTGTGCACTTACAATTTATGAAAAAAGTTCAGAAGCTTCAATTAAGAAGTTTTAAGTATTTTATCCCGTCACAATGTTAATTACAGTAAACTATCCTAACAAGTTTTATTGATTCTTGCATTTATGACTAATTGGCATTTAAACAAAGGAGATAGCGAATTACGAATTTTCTTTTTACTTACCGATTCGATCTTATTTAATATTGTAAACAAGCAGTATGCATTTTTTTAAATTGCCAACTTGTTCAAAAATAATGATCATATTTTCAAATATGTGAATTTTGCGTTGCGGTACCGATTACGAATTCGTTACCACCCACGGGTGTTATCATCTTGTAATAATCTATGGATCTTCTATTTTTGTTAGACTTTATAGTAGTCATTATATAATTACGGAAAACTTTTATAAAGGTAAAGTGTAAAAGAAAAATCACAAAGGAAAGTGCATACTGATCGTATAGGACTCTATCTGAAATGGGACTACCCGTAGATTAACCATTTTCTTGTAAATTGTAAGTTTTCTTTATTGAATGTAAAATAATTTTCCCTAATATAAAGATCGAATAATTGAATTAACTCTAACCGTTTTATAGGACTGTATTGTAACGTATAAAAATGGTTTAATAAAATTAGTTGGCTTATTGAATTTGTTCTACTATGGAAACTTTATCGAATTAATGATTTACAGTATTAGAAAAACACCAAATTGCCTACAAATCAAAAATAGAGTCAGCTGACTCGAAAAACTATCCTACATATTATTTGAGCCGATTTAATCAAATACTTCAAATTAGTCAAAATAAAATCCATCCCGCAGCTCCACCACTACCACCACCAGATATCAATGGGGTCTAGACAATTAACTCTTTAACAATTATGCTTGACTTGAATGCAATCCTTGTTTAAGTTTTTGCGTTATGACAGACGAAAGAAAAACATATTAGCCCTTTTTACATCCAAGAGTCACTGATAGTTTAATATGTAGGTGTTATATTTAAATACAATTGCTTTTCAAGCTTTTGCGGTCTAAAGAAAATCACTGGGATCTAGACTTGTAGGTGTTAACATTTATGTCAAGTTTGAATACAATCGCTGTTCAGATTTTTTTGTTATCGTGGCTGAATCAAAATCACATTGACCCCTCTAACCCCCATACTCCGCAGATTCACCCCTACCAAAAATCGCTAGGGTCTACACGTTTAAGTCATAAACACGTATAGGAAATTTATAAGCAATACACACTCACACTAACACTCGATTACACTCACACTCACACTCATACTGCCAATTACGCCATTTTATGAAAAAATTGCCAATTACATTTCTTCAGTAATCCTGGCTTAACTCACATTTGTGCAAACGGGCCTTCTCTGTATTAAAAGTACAAAAAAAATTAATTAAACAATTAATGGTGGGGTTTCTACCTATTTAAAATGAAATGAATTGCAGGAAGAAATTGACAGGATTTTGCAAAATTTACAATGTAAGTGTGTTTAATCACAGCTCGTAACACTATCGAAGATTATTTGGTCCGCATCATCTGAAAACCATATGAGAACACAACGGTGATATGCTGTACTTTAACAGCCAATACTGTAGTAAACGTAAACTGCTACTGATCTGGTATTGTGGTAGGCAGCGAAACCGATTTGGCGATTTATCGCAATTTTGGCGATCTGAGATGTCACTTTTTCGCAAAAAAGTTGATTTGGCGATTGACGATATTTTTGGTGATATCTGTACTTATTTTTGATCGCGTTAATAAAATCTGAGAGTTTTACTATAACATTAAAATGAAAGTGGCAACGTGTTAAAATGTAAAATTAAGTTGATCTTAAATATGGCAACATTGCACACTTGTCATTGTTTTATTTGTTTGTCATTGTCGACATTGTTTTCGCGTATTTTTTAGTTAATAAGTGTTGTATGGATGTGGTGACAATCTGTCTGTAGTATGGTTAAACACAGCAAATTTGGCCGCCATTTCAAAATGTAATGGACGAAAGAGAATTGGGCCAAAGGCAATTATTTGCTAATTTTTATTGCCACAACATGATTGGATTAATAATTGTAGGCTGGCTTCAGGAACAATTACAACTACAACCCAGCGGATGTAAATGAGGCATATTGCTTGTACTGTAGTCATAGTTTAAGGGCACATTATAGTGCTCTTAAAAGACTTGCAAAAACAAAACAGCATATTAAAGAAAAATCTCAAATAATACCAAAAATCGGGAGATTGACAAATTATTGTGTTTTCTTCATTCTTATATGTCTGTAAACATTTGAATTATTTTAGAATGGCCAACACTTTTAACAAAAGATCAAAAATATATGGATTTAAAGCTGAGCATGTATATTCTGCATCATTCAAGTATTCCTTCCGTAGACCATCTGGGAGAGAGTTTATCAAAAGTAGGACAAGGCGAGTGCAATATAAGCCTAAAACTGCTTCGGACTAAATGTGGCCGTTTGATTACTAATGTATTTGGACCTACATACTTGTAAGAAATTGTAAATGCAGTTGGCAGAACACACTACTCTCTGATTGTCGATGAATCTACAGATGTATCTGTGAATAAGTATTGTGGCAATTTATATTAGATATTTTAATGGCATATCACCAACTGTAACTAATGATTTTCTGGGGTTGATAGAAGTAGAAAGAGCAACTGCCATTGACCTTCATGCTTTATTAATTAACTTTTTGCAAAAATTAGGTTTACCATTACAAAACATGATTGCATTGGGTACAGATGGAAGGACAAATCTTTGTGGACGAAATAATTCTGTGTTCACATTATTACAAAATGATGTTCCTAATTTAATATTGTTGAAATGTATTTGTCACTCAATTCACTTGTGTAGCTCGAAGCAAGTTCTGAATTGCCTAGTTGTTTGGATTTATTGTGCTGTGAAATTTATAATTGGTTTGGTAATTCACTCTTAAGGAAAATAGAATATAGAAAAATTTATGATTTGATCAATATAAATGAAAATCGATCATTTAAAAACTTTGCTAAATTATCACCTACTAGATGGTTGGCTAGGTTTAATGTAATTCATACAATGGTAGACCAGTGGACAGAATTGAAAACATTTTTTAATATGGTGGGGGATAAAGAGAAATGTTACAAAGTAAAAACTTTAGCTGACATTTTAAATGACAACAAAATTCTAATGTACGTAAAGTTTTTATTTCCATTATTGGAAGATAATTATAAAACAAATTTAATGTTTCAAAGTGACACATGTGACGTAGGTTCAGCTTATAGCCAGTACTTTTTAATAATTGAATCTTTGGCGTAGCACATAATTAAACTTTTATTTTTAAATTCAATTCAAATTATGCCCACTGATAGTAAACTTCAAGTGATCAATAGAATCAAGCAAGCCATAGAAAATGACTTGGCATACCTTTCATTGAATAGTGTAGATTTTGGATATGTTGTAAGAAATTTAGATATGATGAACATAAGTTTAGATGAAAAAAACTAATTTAAAAGACGGTGTTTAAATTTTCTAAAATCTTTATTAAGAGAATATTTAGAAAGAATTTCTTCAAATATTGAAATATTTGATAATATAAAGTTTCTTAACCCATTATATGCTTTAAAAAAACAACATAATGTTTTTCATTATTACCAATCGAAAAATTTATATTACAAAATGAAAGCATGGCAACAATTGAAAACCAGTGGTGTAAATTGGCATTTGTCGAACGGCAGTACGAATTTTATAATAAAGTTATTTCTAACAATGTTTTACAATTTTGGCCAGGTGTTTATAACTTATAGAGATGGATCAGGTCAACAAATTTTTAAAGAACTGGCTACATTGGTTTTACGGATTTTGTCACTTCTGGTTAGAGTAAAATCAACATCGGAAGACACCAAGCTGCACATAAAAAGTGACGTCAGAGTGTAAAGCTCAAAAATAAAAGTTTCGGTTATGTTACTTCGCGTTTGTTGTCCAAGAATACAATTTTAGATGTAAAATTTTTGAAATAATTGTTGAATTTATAATAGGAATTGCAGATAAAATTCTCAGTGTCGGAAAGAACAAAAACGTGTTGCTTACTTTGATATTTTAATAAGACTACTTCATATATATAAACTAACGGTGTGTCTACTACCAACGACAGTGCAGATGTCGCCACTTACCGGAACTCTACTAATTTATAATACACCAGAATACATATTTATAACACCCCCACTTATTATAAATTGGCGGTCTTGCACATTAAGCATTATTCAAACCTAAACCCTTAGTGAACTTAGTATTCTTAATATTTCCCAATGGCTTAGTCAAGATATCTGCTACCATTTCATCTGTTGGCATATATTTAAAATCAATTTTCTTATCTGTAAGAGCATCTTTTAAGAAATGGTATCTGATATCTATATGCTTAGATCTATCATGAAAAACTGGATTATTTGCCAGCTTTTGGGCACTCTGATTATCATTGTACATTGCAACACAATCCAATTTGCCAGTCAGATCAAACAAAAGATTTCGCAAGTATACGGCTTCCTTCGTTGCCTCACTAAGGGCTATATACTCAGCTTCAGTTGTTGACAAAGCTACAGCTCTTTGTTTGCAACTCTTCCATGAAACACAACCAGACGAAAGTTTAAAACATAACCAGTATAGGACTTACGATCTAGTTTGTCTGAGCCCCAATCAGAATCGACAAACCCAATTAAATTTGAATTATTCTTAGTGAATTTCATCGAAAAATGCTTAGTCCCCTTTAAGTATCTCAATAATCTTTTCACACATTGCCAGTGCACATTACTATAGCAATTGTTATACTGACTAAGAAGACCCACAGCATAAGCAATGTCAGGACGTGCCATAACTGCCAAGTACATAAGGCTTCCTATTAATTCTTTATATGGTAAATTCAAATCACAAGTTTCGCCCCTGACCTTGCTTAGACTGATACTATTATCTAATGGAGTACAAACTGTTTTACAATCTATCATGCTAAAACGTTTTAAAATTTCATTAATATAATCCTCCTGATCAATAGTTATAAAGTTTTCGTTGTAATCTCTAATGATCCTTAATCCTAAACACTGTTTAGCTTCACCAAGATTTTTAATTTTAAAACTCGAACTTAAATGACTTTCGAGAAACTTCATTTCTTTCAAATCATTCGAAAATACAAAGAAATCATCAACGTATAGGGCAATTACAGTTAACAACCCATTATCTTTTCTTTTAATATACAAACACGGTTCATAATCTGACCGTTTGTATTTAATATTTAATAGGACTTGATCCACCTTTTCATTCCAAGCTTGACTGGATTGTTTCAAACCATACACAGCCCTGTTTAACTTAAAAACCTTATTTTCAGAATCTTTTAACACAAAACCTTCAGGTTGCATCATATATACATTTTCTTTCAATACACCATTCAGAAATGCAGTCTTTACATCTAAATGTACAATTTTTAAATCTAACTGCAATGATAATGCTATCAAAACCCTTAAAGTTGAATGTCTTACTACAGGAGCAAAAGTTTCAGTATAATCAATACCCTCCTTCTGCATATAGCCCTTTGCCACTAATCTGGCTCTATAACTTGTTTTGTTTTCACTATTACACTTCACTTTAAACACCCACTTACACTCCACTATTGTCCCACCTTCTGGTCGATCAACTAGTTCCCACGTTCTATTTTCTTCAAAGGATGTGATCTCATCCAACATAGCCTGCTTCCACTTAACCACATCTGGTCCTGAAAGCGCCTCTGAGACAGTTCTCGGAAGAACACAAATATCTGATGTATCGCTACCATTTTTTACAACAAAATAGGTAACATAATCCTCAAAAGTTTTCTTCTAATAGACCTCTCTGATCTTCTTGGAAGTTCTGTAGGATCTGATTGTACTTGTTCATCAACTGAATCAGGAACATACTCACTGTCTTCATCCATCGACCTATCCGTTAAATCGTCGAGTGAAAAAGATTGATCACTTTCTACCCCCACTGAATCTGGAACCTCCATTGTCTCATCCATTGATAGCATGGTAGTTTCCTTAACGGTTTCCATAACTGTCACATCTCGACTAGTAATCACTTTCCTTGTAGCTGGGTTGTAGCATCTATAGCCCTTGGTATTGTCATCATAACCCACTAGTATGTGTTTAACTGACTTTTGATCCCACTTACTCCTAGCAACTTTCGGAACATGTACCATGATTACACTGCCATAAATATGTAGATGACCAACATTTGGCTTCTTGCCAGTCCAGAGCTCAAACGGTGTTTTCGAAATCCCTGCAGAAACGGAACGATTCTTGATGTAACAAGCAGCATTACATGCTTCCGCCCATAACAATTTACAAACATTCTCATCAAACATGAGACACTTTGCTTTTTCAACCAATGTTCGATTAAAGCGCTCAGCCACACCATTCTGCTGAGGTGTGTGGCTGTTTGTCTTTTGATGTATGATGCCAGCATTCTTTAGGTATTTCTGAAATTCCTTACTCATATATTCACCGCCATTATCTGTTCGTAACACCTTTATTCTTTTATTCTGTTGATTCTCTACTAAACACTTGAACTCCTTAAACTTTTCATATGTTTCATCCTTCGTCTTAAGGAAATATACAAAACACATGCGACTGTAATCATCAATAAAGGTTAGAAAATATCTTGCACCACCTAATGAAGTCGTCTCCATCGGGCCACAGATATCACTATGGATCACCTGTAAACAAATTGTCGGCATGGCTACCTTTGTTTATAAATGGTATGCGGGTCTGTTTACCTTGACAACACACTTGACAATTTGTTATGTTAGCCTGACCCTTAAAAACTAGTCCTTCCACTAATTCACTTGTTTTATTTAAATATTTGTTGTTCATATGACCCAGGCGTCTATGCCATATTTCACTAGTACTTACAAAAAAACTTGCATGACCATCTGAGACGTCCAGCTTGTACACGTTATTTATTAACCCGGCAGTTCCCACTAAAACACCTTCTGCATTGTAAATATTACAACCCTTTTCATTGAAATGTACTTTGTTACCATTGTTAATTGGTTGACAAACGGATAACAAATTTGTGGTCAAACCTGGAACAAACTGTACTTTTCTTAACAGAATTAGATGTTACAAATCTTCGGTCTTGGTCCTGATTTCGACATCACCTGCACCTTCTACTACAATTTTCGATTTGTTGGCTACAACAATGTCAGGTAAATCTGGACTACGTACATTTTTTAACCATTCTTTCTTGGCTGTCAAATGCATGCTTGCACCACTGTCAACATACCAGTCTGTGTCACTGAACTGTCCCATGGAAAAAACTGCACTAAAACTACTCTCAGATTTGTTGTTGTTGCTAGAGCACTTTGACATATAATGTCCGTTCTTTTTGCACTTGCAGCAAACGATATTGCATAAGTCTTTCTTTTTATTAACATTTGAACTACCGTTACCGTCAGCTGATTTAACCCGCGAATTTGTACCACTACCGCCATCTCGCGTTGACTTTCGATAGCTCGGTTTACTATTCGCTACAAAAGCACCACTTTTGCTGCTATTACTGTCACCTGTCTGCATGTCCAATAATTTTGTTTTAATGGAGTCTGTAGTAATATTTATTCCGGAATGTTCGACGGCCATAATCATGGGTGAATATTTTTCAGGGAGTCCCGCCAGTAAAAGCGATCCTACCCATTCCTCGTCGAAGTTGAATCCTGTTCGCCTTAATTTCTGAGATGTCTCGACAACCTGATTTATACAGGATTCCATCGTGTTATGATTTTCCAATCTCGCAGATATTAATGCCCGTAAGAGTCCGATTTTTCGCATGAAGCCACTGTCGTCGTATAAATTTTTTAAACTCGTCCATACTTCTTTGGCTGTTTTCGCATCCTTCACGTGCGGAAACAAAGAGGGATCGATAGTTAAAACTAATTTGGCCTTGGCTTTTGCAATCAAGGTGGTGTCCTGTTCGCTATCGTCAATGCATTTACTTAAACCTTCAAGCAGTAATACATTCTCAACTGCAAACGACCACTCATCATAGTTTTCACGGCCAAGTAGCTTTGGCACACTCGTCAAGTAATTGACGGCCATTTTTATGCGAAGTAAACACTACACAAAAACTGTTGTTTTTTACAAATCCCGAACTGCTACGCGTAAAAATCAACGAAATTTATTTACCTGGCACTGGGTCCATAACCTGTTGAATTTATAATAGGAATTGCAGATAAAATTCTCAGTGTCGGAAAGAACAAAAACAACGTGTTGCTTACTTTGATATTTTAATAAGACTACTTTCATATATATATAAACTAACGGTGTGTCTACTACCAACGACACAGTGCAGATGTCGCCACTTACCGGAACTCTACTAATTTATAATACACCAGAATACATATTTATAACAATAATCATAAAGTAAAATCATATTTTATTGTCATAGTTACAAAATCTAGTTTTTTTAAAATACATTTGCCAATAACAATGTAACATTTTTTTAGTTACCAAGGCTGTCAAAGTTACTTTCACATCGTCTTACACTTTATTGTCAATGAATTACTAAAAAGAAAGTTTGTCAATTTAATCTTCTGAATCAGACGAAAAAGTTATACCATCAGAGGAATCACCGTTCACTTGAATTATGAGTTTGTCACAAATGTTGTCCATTATGTGTTCCTTATTTATGTAATCCTCTTCAACTTCCTTCACATGACGACATACTTCTGCCCATTCCTTCCTACCAACACTTCGAAACTTTTCTCTAGCTAGTTCCGCAACATCATTAAGATTGAAAGTGGTATTTCTCATTGCCACCCAATGTTTTACAATCGCCCAAATCTTCTCGATGGGGTTTAATTCCGGCGGCATACGGAATGACCAAATTTTGCATCAAACACCTCATCGATAGAATACTGTGTGTATCTCGGGTTGTTCAATTTTATAAGTTCATATAACTCAGCTTTTGTAAGAGTTATGATCATAACCAATTACGCAACTACGATAACAGATTTTGGTGGTAAATTTGGTATGAGCTGCTGCTCAAACCATCGTTTATAATTTATAAAATTCATGTCGTCATGATAATCTCCTGATTTTTGGCCAGATTTAAATATTAGCAGAGCATTATTTATAAAGCCCATGTCACCAACTAAAACAATGATAAACAGCAACATATTTACATTATAAAATTAAATAAACATACCAGCATGTACGATTATAAGGCGATTTCGTTTTCCAATAGGAGATTTAAGACCCGTGTTTGTCCCATCTGTCCACGAATATGGTGTCGTATGAGACGAATGTATGTATGTATTTACATACGATTATGCAATAGAATGTATAGTTTATAATCTCCAAAACTAACCTGTGTATATAATTGGTCGTCCTGCTTTCCGATAATTAGTGATCGAACGTATATATGCACAATGCAAAGAACGTATTTCATGTTGTTCTATTATAATCTTGCGATGATCAGATGTTTGTTTCCACCTACATAAAACCCAAGATAAGATATGATTTAAAATTAATCAATAAACTTACCTGAAGCCCATTTTTAAAAGTAATCTTCTAAATGACGTTTTCTTTCCCAAATATCCAATTGTTTCATCATCTTTAATGAGGTTATAAAATCCTTCGACAGTAGGTTTCTGCTTTTCGGTTATGTGAAAATTATACGACGAATGACTTCTTCACCAGTTATCCACTGCAGATTTAGGAGAAAGTTTAGGTGTTGGGGTTGCATTTGCAAACATAATTTTCTCTCCACAATCAATGGCTCGACCTTGTTTCAAAATACGAATTACTGTGCTTTTCGATACCCCCGTTGCCTGCACAACTGTGTCCAAAACGTTGTCTATAAGATTGCAAAGAAATATTACAAAACAAAACATTGTTATCCAGCTGCTTTTTACCTGAATTGATACTTTTAAAGCATTTGTAATTGTTCCACAAATCTTGCGAGCATCTTCAGATAACACATGGTGTTTTCTTGTTTGAGGTGCTTGAGCGTTAGGAGATGTACTTGCGTCGCACATTATATAAAGAACTAGATTTGATTACTTTAATATAGCATGAAATTAATAATTAAAGTAACTTACTTATAAATTTAATACAGGCAGCGGATAGTTTAAAAAAAAAACTGTTTTGTAGAATAAGTAATAAACAAATTTGATACGCCGGAAAAACAAAGAGGTTATAAACAAAAGTTGAAAAACGATCAGCTGGAAAGTAACGTTTTGAGAGCGTACAGTACTAATATCTGTGTAATTTTCCAATAATTACTGCATCTTTATCTAGTTTAAAAAATGCGTTTCTGCGCTGGTGTCTTCCGATGTTGATTTTACTCTAGTACTGCGACTGTAGAAAGATGTTTTTTTATTATGAACATTGTAAAAACTAAAATTCGTAACAGAATGAAATTGAGTACGTTATCGGCGATTACTAGAACGAAAATATATTGTTATAATCATAATATTTACTGTAAAAACTTTGTTGCTTCCGACTTTTCTTTATTTAATAGCAATATGCATTCAGATTCGGGTGATAATGCGAATGTTAATAATAACGATGAAAATATAGGTATGGAAAGTGAAATTGAAACTATGTTAAATATTGTTACAAGCGTTGTTGAATAAATATTTTATTTCTTTGTATTGTGTATTTGTTTAACCAAGAAAGAAAATTTTGATTCACTAAAAAAGAATATTCCATTTACCTAACATTTGAATTCCAATCCCATTTGCGACGGTTGGCGATTTAAAAGCGGTATAGATATATCCTAGTATTCAGTTTACCATGGAAAAAAAATTGATGGAAGTTTACCATTTCTTGATATATTAATATCTAAAAATAATAATTCACTATCTTTTAAGGTTTACAGAAAGCCGACACACCTTCATAAATTATCCAACCACCATCCACATCAAAAAATTGGTGTAATTAAAACTTTAATGGGTCGAGCAAAACGAATTTGTGACCCTGAATTTTTGAAGGATGAATATAAATATTTAACAAAATCCTTACAAGACAATGGATGTTCACTTACAGATATTAATACTATTATTACACCTTCTAGACGTAACTTTAAAGAAAAACCAGTTCTTAATGTTGGTACTGCTTTTGTTCCTTTTATAGCTAATGTTACAGATAAAATTGAAAAAATCCTAATTAAATATGGCATTAGGACTATTTTTAAACCTACAAGACAAATTAAGGAACATTTAAGTTCACCTAAAGATGTGTCAAACCCATTATCGTCTTCCGGAGTGTATAAGTTACCTTGTTTAGCTTTAATACAAGACGTAAAGAACATATGAGATTTTGTAGATTAGGTCAACCAGAGAAGTCTGCGGTGGCTGACCATGTCTTAAATAATCTAAATCATGACATTCAATTTGACAATATGGAAATATTGTCAAGACAAACTCATTATTATGTTCGTTTACAACGTGAAGCTATTGAAATATATAAACACCCTAATAATTTCAATAGACAAGAAGAAAATCTCCGGTTCAATAGGTTTTGGCGTCTTATAATTAAAAAAAGGCATAATGATACGTCTTAATTTTGATGTTAATTTTGTATGTCTAGGTTTTTTGCTGTGTTTTTCCTAGACCTTGAAGCAAATGTTTTACCAATTATATGTTAAATTACCACAGCACTATAATTTAACATAAGTAGTTGAAATTAAGATTAAAATTAAAAATTACAAAAAACGTTCTGCATTATGCTTTTCATTGTTAATAACACTTGCACTTATTGCTAAAGATATCTCTTTGTTAGTTTTAACTGGGTTATTTTATTTGATGTGATGTTTATATTTGTTAATGCTTCTATCATTTTGAAATTGAAGTTTTTCACAACTTTACACCTACATCATAACTTGATTAAATTTTGTTAAATGTGTTTTTTGGTTGACATTTTTGATTGTTAGCTTTTGCCGTTAGAGAGTGTTCTGATTTGTCATCTGTAAGACAGTTTAACAGTATTTAATTTTTAATGACCTAGTTATTCCTTAATAAAATTTAATTCTATATTTGACTTTATACGTTTCTCAAACTGCAATACTAATAGCAGACTGACGTTTATGTTTTGATTTTTCAACTTTGACAAAATTGTTTTCAATATCTTTAACAATTTTAATAGATATTACTACTGACGAAGATAACTGTAAGTGTTATCGAAACGTTTAGATTGTATAATTTAAAATACACCATTAAAAAACCCGAAAATGTAGTTAACTTTGCAAATATCTCGAAAACTGTAAGATTTAGCTTGTAAGTAATTCTTATAAAAAAGATGTAAAATTGTAAGGAGAATCGAAAAATTAAATAATATATACTTAGGGTGTTCTATTTAAAAATCAAAAGTTCTATATTGTACCGCTTTTACATTACACCCTGTAGAAACCAAACTATTTTTAGATTATGCAGCTTATAAAAATAGACAACTTTCGTATTTAAACTTATCTTCTAAGTTTAATGGCTAAGGAGCTATCGACCGAATACGCACTATTGGGACGCCCTGTATATATATATATATATATATATATATATATATAATATATATGTATATACACACATTTTCTTATAAAATTAATCGTTATTCAGATATGAAACCTACACTTAAATTCTACCCAAGGAATTTTTTTTGCCACTAAGGTCTATATGTTGGCATTTTTATATCTTTGAAATATGCAGCTCTTTCAGAAATAATTGATAAAAGCGAAAAACTGCTGAATTTCTTAAATACGAAATTCGAAATGCGCACGTGTTGTCGTTCTGAAGTTATAGTGGACAGTAAAATACATCCACACATACCTCAGGTCGAATCTTGCCGAAGCTTTGCCAAACGCTGTAAATTGAGTTAATAAGCCGATTTAGCTATAGTGAAAAAAGTCGATTGCAGAACCTTCTATACCTACATATGTATATGTCGCGAAATTACGCACCCTATCAAAAAATTGCATAGAGTAGAGTTAATCGATATATTTAAGGTCTATATGTTCTTATCTTTAAAAGTTCTTTAAAAAATATGTCTACATATTTTTATAAAATGAATCGTTGTTCAAAAAATTTGAATCAACACTTAAATTCTACCTTAGGATTTTTTTGCCGCTAAAAAACGCGTCGTATCAAAAAACCTTTTCCTAAAATGCACAACAGAGGAGGAACGACAACTAAAATTTTACATGGGAGTTGCCTATGATGCGTCTTGAAACAGTCCATTCGGCATGTATATGCAGGTTGAATGGTTAAAAATTGTGTCCCAATTTTTTTGATAATTTTATACGACTGAGCACTTGGTTAAAAAAACCGCAAATAAAAATAGAAATCGACCGATTTTGACGATGAAATGAATTTATTCCAGCCTTTTTGAGCTCACTGTATAAGTTAAGCATGGAATAATTGCAAAACAATCAAATGACCACCTTGTTACTGGTATATATCTTTATTAACATTGGTTTTTTAAATTAAACCTTTAGTCTATTGAAATAATTTTTGCTTACTACACTCATGTTACTTTAACATTTAATAATTTTCAGGATTAACCATTAGACCGTAGTCATTTTATGGAACTGTTATAATATACTGTTAAATGTTAATCAATGAATTTTCATACTGTTCCACATAAATGAAAAATGAGTAAGCACTTAAATAGCTGTAATCTACCTTTCCGTCATTGTAATTATGTGGTGTGGATGATAAATGCAAATGGAAAACTACAGGAAATATATTCTACACGAAGTCATAAGAAATACTAAGTCGTTTATAGAATTTTAGGTCAACAACCTTTTGCTGGCCCTTGGTCAATTTTTACAAACACGCTTGCAATTATTTAAGGTTACGTATTAATGTAATCGCTCTTTCGTCTAGCATACCAAATTAGAAAATATATTAAGTTGCGTTTTTCGGATTACTGTAAGTATTGATTTGTTTGTTACATGCATACCGTTTCTTGTCTATATTAACAAAGGGTTGAAAAATTGTTGCAGATATTACCGAGATAACTTAATCCGTTGATAATTGACATTTATTGCACATATTCGTGATCTACGAAACCCTATTTTGCACTCCCATCCACAAAAAAGGCAAAAATGATACAATTGACGATTGTAAATGACACACGGTCAACGCTAATCAGTTAAAATGAGTCCGATAAAAGTGTGTATGTACTACGTCGTCTTTTTGCATCCATTACCTAAGAGTTATCATGAAATTAATTTAGAAATATTACCAAATTAATTACTGTTTTCTTACTTAATGTAATAATTTGTAAAATAATATGTTTTTATTACCCAACCGATAAACTAATTAGAAAAAAAGGAACAAATTAATTAGTATTAGGTGCTTTGTGATAAAAATAATTTAAAGTACAGAAAGTACTATAATTCTCAGCTATTATGTGTAATAATAGTGGAATAATGGTAGAAAATAGTTCTTGTCGCACCTACAAAGCGTCTCGAGCATATTATGTAGTACAGAGTTTATTCCACCCATCCCTCCTTAATCCCATCATGCATACATACTGGGTGTCCCAATAAGAATGGCTCTAGGTCATATATCAGAAACCGCTTATAGTACAGCATCGGAAAAAAAAAACATTTCTAACAAAAGTGGCTCCGAGATTAACCGGGAAATTATTTATAGAATTGTAGGAACACCGCTAGAAGGCGTAACTGAAGATTAAATAATAAATATTTTACAAATTTCGCCTAATCAAGAGACATTGAAAATTCATTATATTCTTCTAAAACTGCGTATATTTGATTATACCTCTACATATGTAGGTATAGAAGGTTATGCAAATGTCTTTTTTTTCACTATCGCTAAATCGACTTATTAGCTCATTTTACAACTTTTGGCCAAGTTCCGCCCAGGTCGTTCATTATGTCTGAGTGTGTGTGTGTGTGTGTGTGTGTGTGTGTGTGTGTGTGTGTGTGTGTGTGTGTGTGTGTGTGTGTGTGTGTGTGTGTGTGTGTGTGTGTGTGTGTGTGTGTGTGTGTGTGTGTGTGTGTGTGTGTGTGTGTGTGTGTGTGTGTGTGTGTGTGTGTGTGTGTGTGTGTGTGTGTGTGTGCGTGTGTGTGTGTGTGTGTGTGTTCGTGTGTGGTGCGTGCGCGTGCGTGCGTGCGTGCGCGTGTGTGCGCGTGTGTGCGCGTGGCGCGTGTGCGCGCGTGTGTGCGTGTGCGTGTGTGCCCGTGTGTGCGCGTGTGTGCGCGTGTGTGGCTGTGTGCGCGTGTGTGCGTGTGTGCGTGTGTGCGTGTGTGCGTGCGTGCGTGCGTGCGTGCGTGCGTGCGGGTGTGCGGGTGAGCGGGTGTGCGGGTGTGCGTGTCCGTGTCCGTGTCCGCGTGCGCGTGTGTGCGTGCGTTGCGTGTGTGTGCGTGTGTTGGTGCGTGCGTGCGTGCGTGTGTGTGTGTGAGAGTGGGTGTGTGTCCGTTGACAACGACGTGGTAAGCCCATAATGTGATAGAATACACGTTTGTGATTTTCCCTAGTATCCACCGTTTTGTCCAGTTCTACCGTTTCCTTGGTGTAGCAAACTTCCAGTTCTTCTAAATTTGGTTATAGTGTTCGGTACAATAGCATTATGTGGTGCCTGTTTATTCAAGCGCTTCGAAGATTGTTCGTGGACGAATTTAATGCTTGGACAAACCTAAACCGTATGAGCGAAAAGTACTGAACTAAAAAGCTGTTTCTTTAGTAGTTAACATTATTTACGAACTTGCAAACGTATTAGTACATCGAAAACCAAACTTCAATGTTTATGTCAAATAACAGTGTCAATTGTTAGAGCTGCTGTTTCAATACTATAAATAGCCGTATTGTATATGCAAAAGAATTCCATTTGATATTGAAGATTTAGTATTAAAGTTTATAATCACTCCAGTATTTCCAGAGTCAGTAACGAATCATTAAAATCTTTTTGTGCATTATAGGATGCCACTTTGAAGGGTTTTTGTATTCTTTAAAACACGTTTTCTGTCTCTTTTACTTTGCATTGAAGAATTCTAAGATTGTATGAACCACAAAAATTATACTTTTTGAGTGGAGAACCTGTGAATTGTGGTTGTATTTTCTACATGCAATGTTACTAACTTTTAATGAAACTATTAGAAAAATTGAAAAGGAAAAATAACAGTAGTGGAAGTTACATAAATAATTCAAAGATATTACTTGATGTAATTTACAATTTTGTAAGAAGTAGTTAAAGTCCCTAAACTATACACGGTGATTCAAAGATCGATCACGAAACTTAAGGAGATGATTTTACATGATAAAATAATGGTAGAACTGTATAAGAATTTTGTATCCAAATGTGTTTTCAAGTTACAGTTCGTGAAATTTTGGTTTTCTATGTTTGTCTTTTAAAATTATTTGCTTACGCAAAATCCGATATGTCTTAATATTTGGAGCATAAGTCGATTGGTTCTATTATTTTAGTAATAATTCAATTCGATTGTGTGCCGCTAGAGGGCACTTTACTGACATTGAAAACTGTTTTTCTGCCATAATTTTTGAGCTTTGATAGCTGTACTTGTTTTTAACAAGTTTTCTGACAGACTGATAAAAAAATGTACTCTTCACACGTAAATCGTCTAAACAGAAAGAAATAATTAAATTAACAAAATATTACTAAACAAACTAAAACCTCCTCAAAATGTCCCCCATTTTCCCAATACCCTAACGCTCTTCAAAAAATATCGTTTACCTCGATTAAAGATTCCCGGTGTTTCCCTGATAGTTTGGCACCCATCTATTATCTGTAAACGAAGATCCTCAGTGGCCGGAGTAGCATACACCAATTGCTTCAAATGGCCCCAGAAGAAAAAATCCATAAGATTAAGGCCTGGAAAATGTCGCTGCCCATGCTAATGGCCCATTTCGTCCTATCCATCGCTCAGGATACGCTGCATTCAAATACTCCCGTACGCGCACACTAAAGTGGCATGGTGCTCCATCTTGGAGAAGCCACATGTTGGCCTATACATCCAACGGCACATCTTCCAGATACAATGGAAGACGATTTTGGACAAAATCTAGGTATGTCACCAGTTAATGAGTTATCAAAAAATTGGGGACCAATAAGGTAATTTGCTATTATCCCTACCCACACATTTAATAAAAATCTACGCTGATGATTTGTTTCTATCACACTATGTGGATTCTCGTAGGCATATGTGCGGATATTATGGACATCAGCCATCACGCGTGAAACCAGCTTCATCAATGAATAAACATAAGGCCAATTAGTCGATTGCTGCGTTCATATTTAGCTAGGATCTGATTGCACATTTCCCATCATCTTGGCCGACCATCGTCATAAAGTGCTTGCACTTTTGCAAATAAAACGGATACAGTTCTTCTCCTCTTAACGCGCCTTTGATAGCTGAACTCGTTTTTAACAAGTTTTCTGAAAAACTGATGGAAGTCCTTTAAAAAAGGTACTCTATTTTACTAGCTAAACCTAACCGTTTAAATCGTCTAAACACAAAGTATTAACTAACACTAACACTATTTAATTTTAAATAACTAATAATGGCTAATAAGTATTCAAATATCAAATATTAGGATATGCATTTTTATTATGGACGAGCAAACGGTAATGCAGAGTTGGCTAGAAGATATTATTTGGAGAGTTATCCAGATAGAAATATCCCTCATCCTCAAATATTTTCCAGCGTGCACAGCAGGCGTGCTGAATATGGTTCCTTCAAAATTTATAATGAAAACAGAGGAAGACCTAGAAATGCTAGAACTGTGAAGCAAGAAGAAATAATTCTTGAGATTATTGAAGATAGTCCAGGTACCTGTATTAGAAAAATTGGGCTTCGTTTGTGTTTAGAAGAAAACGGAAGACATATTGAACATAAGCTGTAATAAAAAAATAATTTTAGTAATTTTTATTAGTTATGAAACCCAAAATAAGTGTTTTTAATTATGTGTTTAGTTTAGTTTTGGTTTGTTGAAAAATAAAAATAAATTCAAATAAAGTTATTTAAAGTGATTTTAAATTAAAATTGCTACAAATGTCATCCAATACTTGTCAAAATAGACCTCATGCATTAGATTGATTTAACAGTCACCTTAGTTTGTTTTTTATTAAAATTGCTAATGAAATAGTTTATAAAAGGAGTTTTTGACGTATATCTTTTAAAGCGTTAAGAATTTTGATACGGACATATTTTAAAAAGTTTTGTTTTTAATTCCGCATCGAATGCCAAAAAATTATACGGGGTGTTATGTTTAAAATAAGAAAGACAAGGATCTTTAAATTCTCAAAAGTTTGACAGTAAATTTTGAACACTGTATAATTTAGATTCCCCAAATTTGGTCAGCTTGATTGTTAACCTTACTTAATGTGTTCCTGGCTTATTATCTGATAAAGCTGATTTTTTTTAACATTTTATTTTTTTGTCGATGTTATCCAACCGATTTCTATACAATTTTAGAGTTATCTAGACAATCATGAAAGTCAATTACATATGCAAAAAAATATAAGGTATGCCATTTAAAAAAATATGCCAGTATGACGTCACACTTTTTTGGACTACCCTGTATAATCAATCACATTTTCCTAAAATGCTCCCTAGGTCACAGAAAAAGTGTGCAAAATATTAAATTTTAAGTTAAATAATAACAAAGCTACAAAAGACGGGAGCTGAAATGAAGGACCCTGTATATACATAATTTAAGAAAAGTCAACTTATGTTGCATTATCAAGTACTCGGACTATTAAAGGTTCAAATACAAATGATTTAGGCAATATTTTTTACAGTACATACATACATAAAACAAATATTTATTGAACACAAAATACTGTGTGACATGAATTAGACGTCGGGGGGCGTCGGATTACCGAGTGTGTCGGGCTATCAAGTGTCGGATTATCCGATTGGCAACATGGTATTTAATAACTATTAACCCTTGAGTGGTCGGGTGGGGTCTGTTAGGTCAACGAAAATTTATTTTCAATGCCCCACTCTTATTTTATGTCGGAGCGTGTCGCGATGGCCAGTACCTTTCCGTCTGCCGGTCAAGAGTTAGTGAACGACAGCGTGCGAATTAGTGTAGAATAGTTCGTCAGTTATTGGCACGTGTGGTCTGTCAAACCCTACTCGACTATTTGTGTAACTTGGCTACTACCGACAAATAAATTTATTTTTAATTTTTTTGTGACGAAAACATTATATAGAGTAAGTATTTTTGTGCCTCAAATCTATATATCATTTGAATTAATATCCGCCTTTACTTCAACGTTCCTAGCATGATTAATTTTATATATTATCTAACATTCCAACTTTTTATTTCTAGATTTTTGGTAATGGATCCTTGAAAGAAATTCAGAGGTTACAACAGGTGTATGATAAGTAGAATAAGGGGATATTGATTTGGAGAGTGAGCCAGAATCAGATCAGTGTGAAGAAAGTGAACACAATACAGACACTGAGGAAGAACTAGAGAAAGCATTTGAGGAAGAACCTGCGGCTCCAGAATACTTTGATGCTACTGCAGAAAACCGGCGGCTCTTTTATTATGCAAAAGATGGGATATCCTGGAGAAAACATGCGCCTCCAAAAAATGTTCGAACAAGAAGTTGTAACATAATTTCATACGTACCAGGTACAAAAGGAAATACTCGTCACGCTGTTGATCCTTTAGAATGTTGGAAATGTTACATTGATGACAATATTCTTGATACCATTGTTCAGAACACAAACAAATTTATTTCTAAAATAAGAGACAATTATGCGGATTTGAATAATGCCACGCCAACAAATACTGTGGAAATAAAGGCGTTAATTGGGCTGTTATACCTCGCTGGGTTTTTCAAAGCTGGCCGCAAAATTGCAAAGAATTTTGGTCTACTGATGGAACAGGCGAAGAGGTGTTTCGAGCTACTATGGCCCACAGGCGATTTGTATTCTTGCTTCGTTGTCTGCGTTTTGACGATGTAAATACGAGAGGAGAAAGAAGAGTATTAGACAAACTCGCACCAATCAGAAATGTATTTGAGCGATTTAATCAGAACTGTAAACTTCATTACGTTCCTGGATCTTACTTGACATTGGACGAGATGCTATTTGCATTCCGTGGACGTTGCGGATTCCGCATGTACATACCGAATAAGCCTGCCAAGCATGGAATCAAAGTATTTTCCTTGGTGGATGCCAGATGTTTTTACACGGTAAATATGGAAGTATATGTTGGAACTCAACCTCCCGGACCATACTTGTTTAGTACTAAAACAACAGATTTATTGTTCTCTATATTGCCCTTAGGATAGAGCTACTGGCTTAATTCGTACATCACTCAATAGGTAGCAGCACTGGCTTGACTATAAGGCACTTTTGGTTTAGTTCCACTTCTCACCACCAATGCCGTGTTGCTTCTTCTTTGTTACTTCATAGTTAACTGTTTTGGATCTCTTCCAACTTTTGATAGTGCAGACTTATTCCAAAGCTTTTGATACCTGGTAAGTGATGTTTCTTTTACTTTATTCATTTGTTTAACAAGTTATTATCATAACTACTCTTTTTTATTTGTATTTTTAGAGCTAAGATAGTTTTTCTAGTTTAGTACAACTTTGTCCCAGACTTGGGGTAACTTTGCCCCAACATGGTGGCTGGTCTAAAGTTACCCCAAGCTACAATATTTCTTTTCTATACTGCAATTTCTTTTCCAGTAATTATTTTCAAAGCTAAAATGTCTAATTACATCACAGAATGCTGTTAATAAACCTAAAATATTTACAATTTGTTTGTTACGTTTCAGAAAAATGCCCAGAAATAGAATAAAACCTCTCGGGACAAGAAACTATGCAAACTACAGTCCACAAATATTAGAGGAGTGCCTCGAGGCCATTAGGTCAGGTGAACTGACGCAACGATCAGCTGAAACAAGGTATGGCATCCCTAGATCAACCATTAAGAACAGACTGAAAGGCAGACACACTAGTAAAGTTGGACGTGGCAAAACCTTCAGTGAAGATGAGGAGTTAGCTTTCAAGCAGCATCTGATAAAAATGTCTGATTATGGATTTCCAGTTATTGAGACTGATTTTAGATACGCAGTAAAAGCTTATTTAGATAAGAAAGGTGTCAAAATTGATGCATTTTGCCAAAATCTTCCTAGATATGAGTGGAAAAAGTCTTTTTTAAAAAGGCATTCGCAATTAACAACTCGCTTAAGCTCAAACATAAAAAAAGTTAGAGCTCAGGTAAGCGCTAAAGATGTTGAAAGTTACATGGAAAACTTACGTGATGTGGTGAAAGATGTTCCTGCTACTCATATTTGGAACTATGATGAGACAAATCTCACAGATGACCCTGGCATGAAAAAAGTATTTTGCAAAAGAGGGGCAAAATTAGTAGAAAACATTTGCAATCATAGCAAAAGTGCAATATCCCTCATGTTCTCTGGAAATGCAGCTGGCGTTCTCCTTCCCCCTTATGTTGTATACAAGTCAGAGATCATGTGGACCACTTGGACGGAAAACGGGCCAGAAGGAGCTCGTTATAATCGCTGTGGCTGGTTCGATGCTTTATGTTTTGAAGATTGGTTTGAGTCATCATTTTTACCCAATGTTAGGGATCTAAATGGGGCTAAAGTTATCAGTGGGGACAACTTATCTTCCCACATCAGTTTGAATGTACTTAGGCTATGTGAAGAGCATAATGTGAGGTTCGTTTGCTTGCCACCAAACTCGACACACCTTACACAACCTCTCGATGTGGCATTCTTTTCACCTATGAAAAGGGAATGGCGAGGAATCCTGTGTAAGTGGAAAGAGTCTGCTTCAGGCTCTAAATTTAGAACTATCCCTAAAGACACCTTTCCAACTTTGTTGAAAGAGCTAATGGCAAGTTTAGCGGAAAAACAAAAAGAAAACTTCATGGCTGGGTTTGAAGAATGTGAGATACATCCCTACAGCAAACAAAAACTGTTGGACCGCCTGACAGAAAACCAGCCTATTGATAAGCATGCCATCGGTGATTCTTTTCTTCAACAGCTAGAAAAGAAAAGAGCAGAGTATCTGACTACAGCTGGCCCCAAGAAAAGGGATTTAGTAGAGCGAATGTGTGAGCCAGTGTTGGGAACCTCTAGAAATATAACCATCGATAACTGGTTTACCAGTTATGAAATTGTAAAACGCATGCTGGAGCAGCACAAAATTACAATTGTTGGAACAATTCGCAAAAATAAGAAGGAGATTCCAAAAGAACTTCTTGATCCCAACAGGCCACATTACTCGTCAATGTTTGCATTCTCTAAATTCATGACTTTGACATCATGCATACCAAAGAAAAAAAAAGTCGTGACAGTGGTATCATCTTTTCACTATGATGACACGATTGACGAAGATTCTGGAGATGCATGTAAGGCGAATATTATTACATTTTATAATATTACAAAATCAGGCGTTGACTCGGTCCATCAGAAATGTGCTGCGTATAACGTAAGCAGAAATACACGAAGATGGCCGATGGTAATTTTATATAATTTGCTCAACATTGCGGGCATAAACTCGCACGTAGTACATAAATGTAATGCCAATGAAAACGACATGATTTCTGAGCGAAGATTGTTTTTAAAGGCAATTGGCTTAGCCTTGGTAAAAGAAAACATGCTTATAAGAGCAAAGGACACTCGTTTACAAAAAGAAATCAGGAATATCGCTCAAAAATTAAGTGGGGCACCTGCAGATCCAGAGCCTCCACGTGAAAATAAACGAGGTCGTTGCGCCTACTGCCCAAATCGTAAAACACGGTATTTTTGTGTAAAATGTAAAAAATGGCTATGTTTAGAGCATGTCCAACCGATGTGCGAAGAATGCAATAGAAATGGAACTACGGATTAGGATGTTTTTCCACTAAATGTGAGAGATGTACGTTTTTGTTAACTTTTTTTTGTCCTTGAAATTTTGTTTATTTTAGTGATGTGTTTAGAATAGTTAAAATGTGTTAACAATGTAATACAATAATATTATGCAAGTATTAAATAAATTTATTCTTTGTTTATTGCAAAATTACAACCTGGGTCTGTCAGACACCACCCGACCGTTCATGTAATTTACAGGCACCCGATTCCTCAACGGTTAAATGATACTGTTTAATACTGTTTTATTATTCCTAAATCCTCTTTTAACTGTCGCTTTCAGCGCAAGTAAGAGGTATAAGAAACATTGTAGGTGCATACAGCTTATTATTATTATTATGCAAAACTGTTGTTTAGTCTGATTATTGCATGTATGTGATATTGTACTTATTAATAGCAAAATATTTTCTATTTACAATTTCTATGAATCTACTTATTTCGTTATTCTTACTCCTTTGTCATGTGAGTACCTAATTCATTACTAACAAGTTAGAGATAAACATTAATTACCCGTATATGTTCAATACTGTAAATGTAAACTTTCTTGTATCCTTTATGATTAACTTTGCGTTGAGTTATCTATACAGGAAAACAAAGCAAAATGATTCATAAAATTGATTTTTAATGTAATTTATGCTTTATTTCATGACGGTAGCAGTCACGAAACAGCTTAATATTTATAGATTGACAATATAAAATCTATTTTAATTTCGGTTTGTCATTTTTACAAATATATTAATTCAAAAAAATTGATACATCAATAAATTCTGACCTTTATTATCAATTATGCGGAATTTTGAATGTCATTTGTGACGACTTTTGACCTTTTTTTCAAGTTCTTCTAGGTCGTTTAAAATCGATTTTAAAACTTTTCGTTGTATACCTATATTTAGCAAGTCTGTCTAATTAAGACATGCTAAATTTAAATTCTAATTCTAATTTGCGTTTCGGGTCTTAATTCTAACACTATTTCTGATTTATAACTCTCAGATTACATAAATTATTTTTAAGGTAAACAATAATTATATGAAGTTAAGTGTAATTAATCTACACTTAAAAGGAATCACCGGCTTTAAGGAGAAATATTTTTTAAATACAAACGTTAGGTTAAAGATGATATACTTTTAAATAATATGTATATATTTTTATATTTATTATCTAAAGGGTTTGATCGTTCACTCAACGGTTTGTAGTGTCCCAAGGTACCCTATCCTTAAAAGTGTAATTTGAAATTACTCTTAATAATTTAAAGATTATAAAATCTTTAAGAGCGTAATATTGAACTAATTCGCAATGATGCCAATTAAAAAAAAAGCCAATAGATATAGATTTTAACAATTGTCAATAATGCTACTCTTACCCAAATTATTTGCTTGCGCCACATTGACTTTCCTAGCAATAATTAAAACATTAGAATTTATTTACAAGTCTAATATTGAATTAACTCGTAAACACAAATCTGATAAAAAAATTAACTGTGTAGTAGTAGGCTGCGCTGTGTTAATTGAATGAACAGGGCCATTCCTAAGGTATTTGCCGGGGAATTGGACAAGCCAGCGCCGCAGACTCGTCGCCGCCATCATCAAATCGCCGAGCCATCTAATCCCCGATCCATCTCATCGCCGATTTTGTTTTCGACAAGTTCACGAAATTGTTACCCTCTTTTACTTTCTTGTATAAATTCCGATACCGATCATCAATTTATTTAAATTTTAATTTTGAATATACTATGGACATAGGTAAGTATTGTAACTTTAGAACTTTAATTCTAAGTTGAATTCATAATGATAGTTAATATTAATTTACAAGATATACTTAATGCCATTAACATTCCCTTAAATCTTAAACAATTGATAATGAGCTTTAAATTGATAATGTTAGTTAATTCTGTCGAATTTTTATATTTTGTTTATACCTTAATGCAAATACAAATGTTAAAGACATCACAAATATATCCTTTACGCGCGATTGTTGCACCATTTCTCGGTCAGCCTCGGCGATGAGATGTCTCGACGATGAGTTGGCTGGCGATGAGATGGCTCGGCACTGAGATGGCCGCGATGACTGGGCGGTGCTGAGGTGCTAGACCCATCTGCCGCCCGTGTGCGAAAATAATTCTCCCGTCCCCTAACTTCTGATTAAACATAATTTCTTTGAAGTGATTTTACCTTAAATAAAACACAGGACTTGTGAAAAAAGTAAATTGTATTTCGCAAAAATAAGTGAGCAGGAACACACTAATTAATACTTATATGTATTAATACATTCTTATTATGAAAAATTTAAATAAATTTTGCTTTCCTTGTTTTTTAAAGCAAATTCTGAAATAATATCGCATAGATTTATATCCACTCTGGCATTCCTTTTTAGCATCTTTATTATTTATTGGAAAGAAAAAGTATAAAAACGAACTGTTACATTATTTTTTAAGCTCTATAACCTAAAAATATTTTCATGTGTACAGGGTGTTCCACTTTTGCTGTACAGCACTCTACTTTTATTTTAAATGGAACGCCCCCTGTATATTATTACATGTTTTAATTTCCTGTTGAAATTGAGGGGAACTTTGTTAAGCATACATATCACCGACAGTCCACCGTTTCGGCATTATCGCACGTTTTTTGATCAAAAATGACGTTTGCGGCTCTAAAAATAGCTAATACCCCGCAAAGTGAAATAGGTAGGGACATGCAGTTTTCACCATTCGATAGAGCATCAAAAAGTCAATAAGAGCTTATGAAAAGAATATTTTTTGAGCTACAGATTTTTGGCGGGTAAATTTTTAATTTTCGAAAAATAGAATCATGGGTAACTTAATTTTTTAAATAGAAAGATTTTTGCAGACAGACGCGGATTATTTTCTCTTTCGATTTTGTTAATACACATATGAGTCTATCTTAACCCATTTTTACAGAATTGGCGATTTTCTATTTTTTATTTTCTTTTTTGCTATATCACAGTAGCCATGTAGCAGAAAAACAAGGAAACGGATGCAAAGTAATAATTTATTATAATTTTATGTTAATCATATTCCATTTAACACACTAATGCTAAAAGAAAAAAAATCAAAAGGAAAAATTAAAAGTATTTTAATTCAATAAGTTTCCCAAAATGTCGCCCATTTTATTTTAAAGTCTTAACATTTTTGTGTTGTATTGCAAAATGCGATTTTTATTTTGTTTTTTAGTGTTTCTTGCGTGATAATAGAGAACAAATTATCAATATTCATCATGGTATGTACGATATTTACGAGTACACTGTTTTATTGAAGTAGGCTTTGCTAGATTCACATGAAGTACAAAAACAAAAGCCAAATTATTGTTTGACTGTCACATGAAATAGCAGAAACTGACTTATTAGTTGCAATTAGCTCTTAATCCACATGAGTTTTACTCCAAACGATTTCCTCGACATGGTGTTTGTGTTGGGCGAGTGTCGAAGAAATTTTCTTTGATATCCTGATCGACGTCCTCCAAGTAGGGGAGACCGGGGCTAGTTGTCACAGAAGCATATTGTGACAATATGAATACTAAATATATTACCAGAAATGAAGATTTGTGCCATCTACCGACCACTACCTAAACCATATAACGGCCATTCTAGAAAACCCCAAACCTCCCCGCTGCATCTTATTGCGCCAGTTAGTAAAAGTTTGCCGGTGTGTATGTAAACTAATTTTTGTTGCTTGGAAGTTTTATGTTTTGTGAAGTTTGCTGCTGAATTAAGGGTAAGATTTATATGATCTACTTTTTGTGGTGTTGATAAGCTGTAATATTATGCCAAAATATTCAAGCTTGCTTGTCTGTATGCAAAAATTCAGGTTAATTTATTTCAAAATGTCGTTTGGGGCAAGTTGTCACGCGATTCACGGGGCTAGTTGTCACTTGTGACAACAAGCCCCGCTTGCGTAAAATCACGTGAACTTATACAATTGTTAAGCAATAGTAGAAATTGCGACATGTCACATCCATTTTATACCTTCTAAATTATTATACCTTGTTTGCGTACTGTATTAAATGAAAAATTACATAAATAATCATAATGCAAGGTCACTTACAGTTTATTTCTCTTTAGATGGTTCGAAATTATAAACGAAAAACAGACAGGGATATGCCACCTGGAGATGTTTTGTTTAGAGCAGCTGAAGCAGTAAGAAACAGTGACCACTCAATTGCTATTAGAAAAGCTGCTGCAGATTTTAATGTTCACTATAGAACTCTGGCAAGATTTTGCAAAAATTACCATTGAAGAACTTGCTTCAGGAACTGCCAGTGTTCTTATGGGCTACAAGAAACCTAGACAAGTATTTAATGAGGCCGAAGAGCTCCAATTAGAAGAATATCTAAAAAAAAGCTTCATATATATATATATATATATATATATATATATATATATATATATATATATATATATATATTGGGCTCACTCCAAATGAAGTGAGGAGACTTGCATATGATTATGCTAAAGCTCTTAAGAAACAAATGCCGCGTTCCTGGAGTGATACATCTATGGCAGGTCCCGACTGGTTTTCAAGCTTCTTGAAGAGACAAGCAAGGCTGTCAATACGAACACCACACGCAACTAGCTTGTCAAGCGCCACGAGCTTTAATAAAACCAATGTAGACGCCTTTTTCACAAATTTGGGCATCTTGTATGGACGACATAAATTTTCTCCGTCTGATATTTACAATATGGACGAGACTGGAGTAACTACTGTTCAACGACCAGATCGTGTAGTTGCTAGAAAAGGATTCAGGCAAATTGGTTCACTCACCTCAGCTGAGAGAGGCACACTTGTCACATTGGCTCTTGCGGTATCTGCTGCTGGAAATAGTATCCCCCCACTATTTATTTTTCCTAGAGTGCATTTTAAAGACCATTTTTTGAATAACGCTCCCACTGGTAGTGTTGGGGCAGCTAACCCATCTGGCTGGATGAAGGAGGAGAATTTTTTAACTTTCATGAAACACCTTGTGGGCACAGTAAAGTGCACTAAGAATAGCCCCATTTTACTCTTGTTGGATAACCATGAGTCATCTTTCAATACCTGCGCTGAACTACGCTAAGTAAAATGGCGTAGTTATGCTTTCTTTCCTTCCGCATTGCAGCCATAAGTTGCAGCTATTGTACAGGAGCGTTTTTGGCCCATTGAAAAAATATATAAATTCTTCCTGTGCTTCCTGGATGAAAACTAATCCTGGAAAGACTATAACAATTTACGATATCCCAGGAATCGTTGCTACTGCTCTTGCAATGGGAATTGTACCAAATAATATCACATCAGGATTTCGCGTTACCGGTGTATATCCATTTAACAAAGACATTTTCATGGACCAAGATTATGTAACAGATCGTGCACTTGTGGAAAACGTAGGGCCTAATGTAGAACATGTTACTCAAGAAAATTCAGTGGATGCAGATAATATACGTTCAGATCGACCAGACATTTTTCCGCTAGTAGAACCATCAAGCTCCCGCACAGATTCTTTTGCTGAAGCTGAACCGTCAACTTCTCAGCTGTATCCTTCAAGACCTTCAACATCTGCGGAAAGCAGACGGAGCCCTGTGCTTTCCTCAGAGATTATTCGCCCTCTGCCTAAAGCCGGGGATAGAAAATCTAGCAGACAACAGCGCAGGAAGCGTAAATCTGCTATTTTGACCGACACTCTCGTAAAAAAATGAGTTGGAGGGATCAAAAAGTTCAAAATTCACAGGCAATGTAAAAAAGCAAGTCTTTGGAGACAAATCATATAGAAAGAAACTCAAAAAATCACCTGCACCTCCATCCCAAGAAGATGAGGAAGAAGATGAAACATTTTGCTTGATTTGTGGAGAAAACTATAGTGATTCAAGGAAGTTTGGTTGCAATGCACCCAATGCAAGAATTGGTCTCATGAAAAGTGTACTGATGGAAATCCATATTATGTGTGTCATAACTGTGATAGCGATGACTATATGTAATTGCTTCCATCGTTTGTTAACTTTATAAAATAAATACCTATTGAAATATTTATTTTAATTTATTTGCTTTGTGTGCCTAAAAATAAAGACGACATATCTTAGGCAATAAATTATAAAACCTGTGACAACATACCCCAGATATTGTGACAACATGCCCCTTCACGGGGCATGTTACAGATTTCTCGAACTACTAAGCTAAATAAAAAATAATGTTTTTTATTGTGATAATCACTGGTACTTAATTCTGTATCTTCACAAGACATATTGGTATATACTGAATTAACAATTGTTGAAAAAATAAGAAACAGTAATTAATAAAAAAAATAGTAAAAATTGTGACAACTAGCCCCGGTCTCCCCTACGCGTACGTTACACACATTATTGGCTCGATATGAACAAACGGGAGGGGTACACTACAAAACAAATGTTCAAAGAAGAACAGTTAGAACAGAAGAAACTAAATTTATGGTAATGCAAAGCGTTGTCGAAAATCCAAACATCAGCACAAGCCAAATATCTAATGCCATTACTACTATTAGTTTACTTCGGTAAGACGGGTATTAAAACATAATGAATATGTAGAATTACACCAAAAATTAACTGTTGGTGATTTTAATGCAAGAAGAGCTTTTTGTCAATGGGTGTTAAATAAGTTAAATGAGGACCCACGTTTTACGTCCATTATTTTATTTACTGATGAAGCTACCTTCCACAGCAACGGCCGAGTAAGCCGACGGAATTTTCATTATTATGATAATATAAATCCACATATTGTGTGATATTTGGATCATCAGCACAGATGGACGGTAAATGCGTGGAGTGGAATTGTGAATAACTTTGTGATAGGTTCTTATTTCTTTGATCATCATTTAAGTGGTAACCGATATTTGGAATTTCTAAATAATGTGTTACTTTAATTTCTCTAAAATGTTCCCGACAACCTAAAACATATCACGTGGTATCAGCATGATGGTGCACCTTGCCACTATGCTAGGAATGTGCAGAATTTTTTAAATCTTCAATTTCCCAATAGCTGGATCGATCGAGGAAGTTCCGTGTCATGGCCTACAAGATCGCCGGACCTAACCATGATGGACTTTTTTTTGTGGGGGTTTGTCAAAAATTTCGAATATGAAGAAGAACCTACAACACAGGAAGTAATGAAAAACGGAATAAGAACCACGTTTGCTAACGTAACTCCACAAAAGCTATTAAATGTGCATCAATCTCTGCAGCAAAGGCTTGAAAAGTGTTTAGAATTAAACGGACAGGATTTTGAGCACCTCTTGAATTAAAATGTTTTTTATTGTTTATTTTTATTTTTTGCTAATAGCTTTAGTTTGTTAAATGGAATATGAATAAGATAAAATTAAAATAAAGTATTATTTTGTGTCCTTTTACTTGTTTTTCTGTTACATGGCTATTGCGATATAGCAAAAAAGAAAATAAAAAATAGAAAATCTGTAAAAACGGCTAAATATAGACCATAATGTGTATTAACAAAATCGAAAGAGAAAAAAAATCCGCGCCTGTCTATTTAAAAAAATCAAGTTATCCATGATTCAATTTTTCGAAAATCAAAAATTTACCCGCCAAAAATCTGTGTTTCAAAAAATATTCTTTTCATAAGTTTTTATTGACTTTTTCATGCTCTATAGAATGGTGGAAACCGCATGTCCCTACCTATTTTACATTGCGAGATCATTTTCGAGTATGCCGCAAACGACTTTTTTTTTTCAAAAAACGTGAGATAACGCCGGAACGGTGGACTATAGGTGATAGGTATGCTTAACAACAGGAAATTCAAAAATGTAATAATATACAGGGTGTTCCATTTAAATAAAAGAGTAGAGTGCTGTGCAGCAAAAGTGGAACACCATGTATCCATGAAAATATTTTTAGGTTATAGAATAAGGTAAAGTTCGTTTTTATACTTTTTCTTTACAACAAATAATAAAGATGCTAAAAAGGAATGTCAGAGCGATGGCGAACCCGGTATAAGATTATTCGTATATAGATATTGAATAACGTTTAATGAATTTATTTCAAGGGTAATATAGGATCCAATGTTATCAATTTCATCGTATAAATTTTGGGCAATAATATCTTTTTCATTTTTAGATGGATCAAATAATATATTCTCTAAAGATTTACATTTTAAAGACCTATTTACTTTATCTATTTTAAGGAAATTATTTAAGTTTTTCAGAAAATCAAAAACTGTGTGATGACTTTTATTTGATCGAACCTTTCTTCGATTTTTGTTAATGCAGTGTGCAATATCACAGACTAAAATAAATTTTAAATGAGTCCTGTGAATAATTTGGAGTCTCATCCTAGCTGTCATAATCAATTGATCGTTTTTTCATTCGAGGTATAATAGTATTAAGTGATGGAAATGAAGGGTCGCAATCTATATTCTCGGCAATATTCTGTGCCTCTTCTAAAATATTATTAAATCTTTTATCTGATCTAATATCATGTAGTTTGTTGCAGTAATAACATAATATTTGATAAAGCAGTACTTGTTTCCTGCATTGTTTTGCTTACGACGTTGATTTTGAGTAAAACCTTGTACCATATTACTATGGAAGATAAGAACTTTTAGAATTCGTAACAGTAAAGAATTTGCACACTTCTTGTATCAGAATCTCTTGTATTATCGGACTAGAGCAATATTAAGCATAATATATTTGATATAAATTGTGCCTAAGAACCTTTAGTGCATCGATTTTGCACTCCATTCTTGCACTGTCCCCTTAGATCATCTAAACAAATGTTGTGAGTATTCAAATAGTATATTAAACAAGTTCATAAGACCAATCTTGAAGCACGAATTCAAGTTTAAAAAAAAACGAGTAGCGTACCAACGAGTTTTTAAAGAATAAGAGCTTCAAGGTCTTATGAAACACGTTTTATATATATATATATATATATATATATATATATATATATATATATATATATATATATATATATATATATATATATATATATATATATATATATATATATATATATATATCAGTCGTGGAATCTAAAATAATGGAATAATACTTACTATCTTTCAGTAGCTTTATTATTTTGTGTCTTACCTTCTGCCCCAAAAGGTAAATAAGTTCAGTTAGAATATGAACACCCAAATGGTGAGGCATAATTGTTGAATTTCTGTTAATTCTGAAGATATAGTGTCATTAAACTGTGAAATTGTTTCAAATAATTTAAAAAAATTACCATTGTGTTGGTCGTTCAACTTTAACACGGATTCCTATCTATCTTTTTCCTGATTGATCAATTTCTCATTTTGCGAATCAGTAGTGGTTTGAGATTGAATCGATTTTGTGTTACAAATGTGACTTTGGTTTTTCATGACGCTCCATTGCTTGAGGTAAATGTCTCCAATCGTTGGTTATACCCTTCAACAAAAGCACTAGGAAAGGTTTTTAATATTTTGCAAGGAAAACCAAACACGCAGTGTATTAATGTAGAATAGGCCAGTCAAACTCTTGGAATTATTTCCCTGTTACTTAATCTTTTTTTATAATATGCAGATGAGAAACCTCTGCAATCTTTATCCAATGGAAAGTTTACACCTGTTTCTGTAAGTTGGGTCGTGCCTAATTCTACTAAACATAATTTAACTTAGTACGAAAGGCTAATAGCCAGGATCCTTATAAGTATCGTCTGTATGCACGCTTACTTCTTCTAACGATCACTAGCCTTCTAACTTGTTGTTGAGTACAGACTCAACTGTTTCAGGCTTTGTCTCTTCGGTTAAATCAATTTGCTTCAGAATTTTGTTTAAGGAAGATCGTCCTTCTTGTGCTTCGTCTATCTCGTCATTGTAATATCGTGATGAAATCTCTATTGACTCTTCGGACTTTACTCAGATTAAAAATTTCCTCAGTGAGCCATTTGCCTTTTTGGCTAACTTTTTTTCGAGTTTTTTTCTGCATTGAGCTAGAGAAAGTTTTTTCCGATTATGAGACATATACTTAGAATAGAATTAAATATCACAAGGTGTCAACACACTTATCGTAATGTAAGAGTTAAAATGTTTGGATAGATTTCGATAAAGATAAATATTTGCAAAACAATGCTTTGCCGTTTCGACACATTAATTTGGATTTAATATTTTGTAAAAGAGCTACTATTTTAATTTTTCCAATTGATAAACCAAAGATAAACAAAATATTTGCGTTTCTTTTTAAAAAATCTGTCATATCTAGGTATATAAATTTATCTTATTAATTATGTCACCGTGCGTAAGAAAAAAATATATCATAAAGTGTACCTACATTTAATAAATTTGCAGTTGTCGTAACTTAATGATAATCACAAAATCGACAAAAATTAAGTGCCGAGGAAGAATATTTTAATGTTGAAACTGATACGTTCGGAATGCAAATTACAAATTTCAACTCAGTGCGCGTATTTAATAGGTCTAGTTGTAAACAAGTTATTTCTTGCAAAGCCTTGCATGGCACTGAAAAACTAAGAACGACGCGATCGAAAAAACAGGTTCCAACCAGTTACGTAGTAGGAAGTAACATTACGTTTTTGAAACAAACGTTGACTACAGTAATTCAAATTATATTGAATATTTTGTTATACAAGGAATAAATATGCCTAAGTATAATTATCACAATTTTATACTAAATCGACAAATACAATTAAAGAATGGATAAAATTTAAATGATGGAAATTCGGCATATAATTTCCCGCGAATATTCAAAGCATTAGACATTATTTCTTAATTAAGCTCAAAGTATACGAGATTCATAATTAAGAAGTCAAAGTGAATCATTTCTAAAGGAATTCCTCAAGCAGGCGGGGTTGTCAGTTCTGTTATATATCATCTCTGTAAAGGACAGTTAAAAATATTAAATCGAATATAAAAATTTCACAATTCGCTGACGATATCGGTTTACACAACAGTAACTACTTCAAAAAATTAGTAAAAGAGAACTAGAGCAAGCAATAAATGATATTCATATAAATTGAAGAAGCAGTGGGTAGCGGGTTAGTCGTGGTTCTGGAAAAAAATAATATTCTTACACTTTAACAAAAAATACTTTTAATTTACTTTAATTAAATTAATTCTTGGCATAAGATGGGTGAGGAGGTCTAGATCTATCGTGGAATACGGCATAAGTGCCTATTACCTAAAGCATAAAGGAGTATTTGGAGTTTTCAATACGCTGCGCTTACACAAAACCTAGAATATAGATGATGCACTCCGATGACTAACATTACCTTACGCGAATCAAAATGTCTCACTTTATATGATCAAGATAGTCTTTTATTTTCGTATACTTAGATTTTGAAATATATGTACTACATGTATGTTATGTTTGTTTCATAGTTATGTACAATCTGTTGTTGCTCGAATTTTTCTGTAACCGGGTGTCTACGGTCGCCCACTAGGATTGTCGCCCCCACGGCTTACCGCCCGTGTTCCCCGCACTCATTGCACCCCGTGGTCGGATCGGCTCTGCAATGAGATAGAAATGGAAGAGGTTAGGTGTTGAATCATAGTGGGACAGGTAAACAATGAAACTATTCAAATTGGAATTAACGAGCTTTGCCCAATGATGGTTCAATCTGTTAATTTGCGAAATTGGGAAAGAACCATCAAGAAAACCCAGTTTTTAATAAAGAATCAATTGTAAAGTACATTAAATATCAAAGAAAAAAAAGGTTCAATATGCGAATATAACAAAATACCATTAAACCAGGTTAAAGTAAATACAAAATTATAAAATTGAGTAGCAGAAAAATGAAAATTAGTTTAATTACACATAAGCACAATAAAAAAACAAACAGTGAAGTCGCCCACAATTGCGTCATAAATAAATCAGAATTAAAATTGTGACACTAAACATGTGGCCGTTATACAACCAATCATGCTGGCATTTGAGTTAACGATAAAGTAAATCGGAAAAGAGAATCGTAGATTAAGTTACCAATAAAATACAATAAACAGTATAACTAAATAGCTAGCAATAAGGTAGCTGCATTGCAGTTTAACTACACTTAGGACAAAAAGAATAGGCAAAGAATTTACACATACACAATTGTATCGTGAATAAAAGTACAAAAATTCATTTAATTACAATAAATTACATATATAAAGAAATCGTTCGTAAGCAGACAATTTTAAACAAGCTGAGTGAATTGAAGGCACTTAAAAAATCATTACGACAAAGCCTTGCAAGGGTAAGGTGAAAATCAATCAGTTACGTTAACAAAGTGACCGATAATCTACCCACAAGCAATGACGCGAAAGTTTTAGTGATTTCGTTAGAAACTACATCCTTTTCTCAGCTTACACATTTACCTATACATCTCTCTGCATTTAAAAACTATAAGAACGGGTTACTTTAACAGCTATAGCCGTGGGAAACTAGTTTCTAGCTGCGAAATCTGGAATTCAAGTCTGTTTTGATAGCATCTAGACCCGTTACTGTAAACCTCGGTATCGTTAATAACAACAATTAATTGAGGTTTATCATGTCACATTTTTATTAAGTCCTCGCGTGAGTGAAAATATTACTAAACAATAAAAAATGCCAACTGATTCCAACAGTAAGGGGAGGGAAACTGTAAGGTCTGATGCGGTGTTTTTTTGTAAACAGACTTCAACTTAATAAGCGTGTTTGCGCGATGGAGTATTGTCAATTAAAATATTACTGAATTACTACCCTTCATTATGAAGAGACAACTCTGTGCGATTCAATATCTTGTGATGATTAAATAGTTACTGCTTGAAAGGTAATGACCGATTTTCAATACGTTACACCAACTTGTAGAATTGCTTATTGCGTACATTCGCGTTTTTAGTTTTTACTAAACGGGAACGTTCATATGTTTATGGCCACAACGTTTTAGGATCATGATTTGTAACAAAGCAAATTGAACGTCGCTTACTCCCAAATCCACCCCATTTTTAAAAGTTAAAAAAAAACAAGAAATATTACTTGGGAATATTTTCATATTTATATTAAAAGAAATATTAATTTCAACATTCTCAAACAGCGTATAAAAATTCTAACCGATTTGTTACGGTCGTTTTCGAGTATAGTTTCGAATCACATGAAAGTACACCGGTTTTTCTACCCCAACATGTGCTTTCTTCTCTTTTTCAACGCTTAATTACAATCTTAGTTACATAAAATAAAACATCTCAAAAAATATGATCAAATTATGACTGATTGACAAGATATTAAAACCCATTAATTATCTTTTCTTTCGCCGTAACAAATGCGATTTAAAAATTTTGATTAGAATAATACAATTTTCTCGGTCCGCTACCTACAGATTTTGTAATTTTTGAAGATAGTCGAACAATTAACTTTGCCTTTGTCTGAAAATATATTTGTAATTTTCCAATAACATGTCTGTAATCTTAAGCAACTCCAAGAGTGCGGTAAATAGTTTTGTACCCATAGCTTTAAAATAGGCATTTCCCTGTTACTCCCGATGTACCGAAAACTTGTTTTCCCACACTGCAGTGTTTTTTACTTTCCAATAGAAACTAGGGTAATTACGTTGTATGGTTGGTAGCAGAATTGAAATGGCGTCAGAATTTCTTCGGAATCGCCCATTTTTCACAAATTTAACAAAAACAATATTAAACAAAATGGCGACTCAACCTTTGAATTTTGTAACCATAACAAGAATGCATCATTACAATGCCGGCCATGCTACCAATCCATTTAGGATAAAAACACCAAACAATGTTAAATTATTTCTTTTAATTTTATTAACTTAACCTTCACTCCATTCCCCTGCGGGGTAGGCAAAACAATCCCTGCCTCTTATTTATTTTTCATTCACAATCTTTCTCCATGCTTTGCTATCTCCGCATACCTCTCTAGCTTCCGCAAGATTCATACATTGTCTCTGACATGCCCTTTTATTTTTAAAACTCCTTATTTTTCTTTCCTTTATCATATATTCTCTCAATGTGACCAAACCAACGTAATGTACTACTCATATCTATCCATCATCGTCTTTTCCTCGCCACGGTACGTCATTATACATTCATGCTTTATCTCGTCCCTTTTCGTTTTACCGCATGCGCTTCTCAGGAATCTCATACCCACAGCATTTATTTTTCTTTCGTGCTTTTTTTGACATCCCCATGTCTCACTTGCATACAGTACTGACGGGACAAACACGCCGTTATAGATTTCCCGTTTCGCAGCTAGGGTTATACTTTCGTTTCTCATTATCGCACACATACTTCCAATCATTTTCTTTCCAGCATTGACCCATCGTTCAATCTCACCATTGTACCATCTGCAGTGAATATTCTACTCAGATATACCAACTCGTCCACAATTTCATCTTGCAGGGTAAATACTCTACTCTCCTTTTCACATTCTCGATTGAATACCATAATCTTAGTTTTGTTTACGTTTACCTTTAGGTCCATGCTCTCACAGACTATATCAAACTTCCTCAGAGCGGTTTATAGCTCATTCGCACCAACCATTATACAATTTGTATCGGTACATGCTTGCCTAAAACACATTTATCCATATACAGTGTGTCCGAGATTCAGCATGCATGTATTGCTATATTCGTTAATATTGAAGATAGAATGTCGGTTAAATGGGGAAAGTTTTAGAGAATTTTATGGCTATCATAATGGTAAAGTCAGATTTGAAGTAACTTTTTTTGTTTTTGAAATAATTGAAGAAAACGAAAATTGTGCATTTTCCACTACCCCCTGTAGCTCTTTTATTTGAAGTCTGACAACATTTTGATTTGTACATTATTATGACACGTTTAAAAGACAATTTTAAAAAAAGTACTAAAATTTATCTACAATCATTTGTTTTTGAAATACATACACTAACTATTGTTTTTCATATGGACGCCATCTGGGATTTTTACATTATTGAACAGTATTTTTTATCACCTTTTCAGCGATGTATCACATGATACGAGAATTTACTTCCAGCTATCAAAAATTTAAAAAATATAAAATTGAAATAGTAGGCCTTGAGAAGGCGTGGATTAATAAATGAAAAATTTATACAATTAGATTCCTAATTATTGTAATTTCTAATAACTAAAATAAAAACAAAACCGATAATAGTAACTATCATAAAACATGCTCGATATGTCCCCCTCTACACTGAATGTGTAACCCTAACTAACGTATTTCTATTTACAGAATTTAGTACATGTCTTACTCTATTTTCTAAAATGTCAAGATTTTCTGGAGTGTCGAAATAGTACACCTCGTTTTTTGTATGACCCCATAAATAAAAATCTAATGGGTTCAAGTCAGGGGACCTGGCAGGCCATAAAATGTCCCCGTTATTGGAAATTAATTTATTATTAAATACTCTTTGCAAATATTGTTTAACGTCTGCTGAATTGTGCGCTGGACAGCCGTCTTGCATAAACCAAATATTTTCTAAATTTGGATCGATGTTTCTCAGAGCGGGTATGATTTGTTCTTGCAACATCTCTAAGTATCGGACTCCGTTTAAATTATAATTGAAAATAAATGGTCCAATCAAGTTATTTCCTAAAATGTTACATTTAAAATAAACTTTTTAAGAAAATTCTATTTATACCTATAATTCCGCACCATACATTGAAACTAAATCTGGTTTGAAATCTCCTTTCACAAACTTTATGGGGATTTTCCACATTCCAGAAGTGCATATTGTGCCTATTAAAAATTCCGCAATTTGTAAATCTGGTTTCATCCGTCCATAAAACGTTGGACGAGAATTGAGGATCTTCCCCAGATTTTTGAATGTACCACCGTGAAAATGCCATTCGTCTCTCAAAATCACCTTCTCGTAACGCTTGTGTAATAATTGCAGCATTATTATTACCTTCATTATCTTTAACATACTTGTTAGGTCTTTCCTTCTCAAAACTGCCATATGATAATAAATTCATCACTAAAGTCCTGAAATGTCTTTTATTCGGTTAAACCCGATCGGGAAATATTTCTTCATAATTTCTTATTGCATTATCTGCATTTCTATTTGCTTTGAAATAGATTTCAAGCATATCTAGCTTCTCTTCATTGGAATATCTTAACGCCATACATCAAAAAATCTTGCACCAAGATACAAAACAGGAATAAATATTAACAATAATAACAACAGGAACAAACAATAAAAACAACACAAACGAATAACAGAATAACAACAATAATAAACACTAACAATGACAACTAGAACAATTATTTTTGAAGTACTTAACACAGATTGCGAATAATTTGCGAAAAAATAAATTATGTCATATTCTTGTCAGTCATTGCAATTATTATCCATGGCCTCATATTTTATTTTGTTTAAATGTTTGGTTACTGAAAGAAAATTTTCATATCATGTAATACATTGTTGAAGAGGTGTTAAAATCCACTATTCGATAATGTAAAAATCCCAATAGCGTCCAAAAACAAAAGTTAGAAATGTATTAAATTTTGTAAGAAAAAACAGATACATTAGCAAGGGTTTAAATTTTTGATAGTTGGAAGTAAATTCTCGTATCATGTGATACATCGCTGAAAAGGTGATAAAAAATACTATTCGATAATGTAAAAATCCAAGATGGCGTCCATATGAAAAACAATAGTTAGTGTATGTATTTCAAAAACAAATGACTGTAGATAAATTTTGGTACTTTTTTCAAAATTGTCTTTTAAAAGTGTCATAATAATGTACAAATCAAAATGTTGTCAGACTTCAAATAAAAGAGCTACAGGGGGTAGTAGAAAATGCACAATTTTTGTTTTCTTCAATTATTTCAAAAACAAAAAAAGTTACTTCAAATCTGACTTTACCATGATGATAGCCATAAAATTCTCTAAAACTTTCCCCATTTAACCGACATTCTATCTTCAATATTAACGAATATAGCAATACATGCATGCTGAATCTCGGACACACTGTATACATGGAACAATCACGGTGACATCATACAGTTTTGTCGCACTCGTTGCTCAGTGTTAAGGTATTCACTCACATCTCCTCTCACCCTAACACATGTCCGGCTACCGGTATATACTGACTTTATTCCGTTAATTAGACCGTTATTTACTCCACATTAATTTAATAATTCCCACAGCTTATCCCTATTCAGTCTGTCATATGCTTTCTCCAGATCTACAAACGCACAGTACAGCTTTTTTACACTTAAACACTTTTCGACCATCTGCTGGAGAGCAACCGTCTGATCAACACATCCTCTCCCTGGCATGAATCCACCCTCCACGTCTCAGATCTTAGCAATCTTATTCGTTACAAAAAGCTTTATACCTAACTTGTTCGGAATATATTTTCCCGAATTCGCACTAAATGTAGCACTCCATCCGGTCGTGCTGCAAACAAAGTGCTCATGCGGGAAAATTAACTTTCCGAACTAGTTAGGTAACTAACTATTTCCCAACTCCTTAGAAAGTTTTTCATAATCCTAAATATGGGCTTTCCAGTGAAAGGTTTAACCCCGGTCTAAATAAATAATATGCTAAAACGAGTTTTTTAACAAAGTAGAAGTCCCGCGTGTTGACCCAAGTGTAATGTGTAACAATGATATAATTTGTATTTAACGGGTTTCCAAATACGAAATTTAAACAAACAACTTTCTACTATTTAACAATGGAATGTAGTAATAATAAACAAGCATTTCAAAAACATGGCTTGCATGTACTTACTGAACCAGTTGTCAAAATCTTTGACCAAGATGTTGAAACCAATTTCAAGATGTTGCACCAATTTCAAGATGTTGAATTCTGCCAAAATGGTGTTATCTCAAAATGCAGGACCCAAGAGGAAGGAGTTTAGTTGTTAGACCTACAAATTGATTTCTGAATCTTAAATCTTAAGATATACAACCCACGATGAGATGTTGTAAACAATTTTTAACAAACATTACTACTGACGAAGATAACTGTGTGTTATCGAAACGTTTAGATTGTATAATTTAAAGCACACCATTAAAAAAACCCAAAAAAGATAAGTATTTTATTAAAAGTTATTAGAATGTTTGTACCTAAAGGATGAGCAACACCACAAAACCATAACAATTAGTTCTCGCCTATTCAGGCAGTGTGTGTGTGACAGTTTTCCCAACAGTATATAAATACAGTTTTTGGGCATTTTTGACCCCAAATGGTGAGTAACGTCATAAAACCATCAAACTTCATGCATACCCTTCGCGGGAATACATGTTTTCGTTTCCTCATTGAAATTAGTGTATAAACAAAGTTTTAATGGATTTTCCCCAAATGAGCAAGTCCTTAAATCCATACAACAATATTTTTAGGCATCTTTGGCCACAAACGATTGCTAACAATGTAAATTTATAAATCGAAATGAAAATATGGTTCCTCCAATATGATTTGTCCAAAATGCAATCCAACAAATTATAACCTGAAAATTTAGTCTTTGTGTTTTAGACGACCTTTGTTTTTGTAAAATTCGGACATCATACAGTTTGACCAGGAGATCACGAAATGCATAAATGCATGAATTCGGAGAACTGCTTGCTCATCCATCCAGGACGGATAGTCATCACAATTTTATCCGCTCCTTAATATGTACGGAATTAACCAGCAAATTGTACGAATCGTTAACCTGCATAATTTTGTTTTTCAATCAAATTTCACTTATTTTTGTTTTTTGTCAATAAGCTATTAACTTATGTCGATTTCGTAGACGCATAAGGAACGTCAACCTATTCTCATTTTATTTAACTACACGCGTAACGGGTCATTTAACTGAGTACTATAAAATCAATAAGAATTTCCTACTTCTTCGAATTAATACTACACACGGCCATACATCGTGTTACATTTTATTGCCAATAACAATAATTATTTGGAAAATAAATGTGACAGAATAATTGATATGATGTGAAACACTGATACGTACAAAGGTTCATACACACTTACTTTGTAAAAGGACTTGCAATGGTAATTCCGGAAATATTGAACACGAAAACGCTCTTTTCATGTTTTCAAATTATCTAGTAAATAAATATATACGATAATATAAAAGGATTGAAAACACACTCAACGGTAAAATGAAAGATTATATGGAACATAAAGTTCAAGTTCGCTATCTAATACATACGTAATTATAACTTACGGTGTAAACCCGTTAGTGGTATCCTTTGATATTCAAAGGTGGTATGTCAAAATTTTCAATTTTCACTAATTGGAGATAGGAAGTTGTAATCATTGCACTGTTTCTGCAATTAATATAAACTTAAAATCGACGTCTCAGAAGTATTTTATTTTAAGTCATATTTTTTATTACATTGAGTTACTGATTATGATGCTCTTATGATTCAATCTACATGATGATAAATAACGTTGCCTTTAATAACACCGTTTGTCCAATAGATGGCGGCAAGGAGTGTTAAGTCCGTCTTCCTGAATGTTACCAAATACACTTAACTTAGTAGGTAGTTAAGTGTATTTGATGTTACCTTCCTACAACATTGTATTTTCGCGAGTGAAATAGTGTTAAGTATGCGCTGAGTTAGTGTTTATGTTTAAATCACTGCTGTTAACTGTTTGTTAACAGTTTGGGGAAAAAGCAAACATGAGCGGAGGAAAACGGGACTGCTCCAGAAAATCTTGTTGATATAATTATTTTTACTGTTGAGAATGAATAAATAAAAGGTTCCTTTAAAAATTAAATTAGATACTGCGCAACTAGATGGCGAGACATAAACGTATAATACTTGTTAGACTAAACGCCAAATACGAAGACACCAAGCTGCGTGAAAAAAATCACGTGACCGTGTACTATTCAACCGGAAAATATTAGTTTTTTTAAGAAAAGTAAAAGGTACGTTTTGTACATTTTTTAGTTAATTATTATCTTAATTATGATGTTTATATTTTATAATTAGCACAATTTAAACAAAAAAAAACATTTATTTAATTGTGAAAAGTTAAATATAAGGTTATGCTACTTGTTCATAAATTTACTCGGAAATGTTATAATTCGCATTTTAATTATTAACCACAGTTCTAAGGGTAAATAATTCGTGTCTAAACAGTTTTATACAGCGGTGGTTATAGATAGGTGTAATAGAGAGGGTAGAGTTTTATCGAATTCAAATATTAGATAGTATGCAAGTTCAAATAAAGTTGAAGAAGTTATATAATTTGTTACGAGGAAAATATAGTATACGAATATAAACAGGTGGTTTTTATACAACAAAACAGGTTATATGGGGTTTGGACAATGATGTTGTATTGATAAAAGTATTGAACTATGGCAGTAGCATGTTAAAAAGGTCAAGGTGTTAAAGATAAATAAGAAATTTCACATATAAATCAATATAATTAAACAATTAAACACATAACAGATATTGATTACATGAAGTACAATAATCCTAATGTATAGAACATGTATAATAATTGTTACAATGCATAAAAACTCTGCGAACTATAAAAAGGGTTATGGTACAAAGACGGTTATGTTACTAGATCATAGAATAAGTGTTTAAAAAGTGCTTAAGAAGTTAAAGTGCCTTAGAAACATATCTAAGAACATGAACAACACACATGCAATGTGAAATTAACAATATAAATACAATAAAATATTACACTTATTTCTTCGTTATCATAATCTGATATAAAATCAGATTCATCCGACGAGTCTCCACTCCTACGTATAATGAATTCCTCACAAACGACATCCATAATATGCTCTTTATTAATGTATTCCTCTTCAATTTCTTTAATATGACGGCACACTTCTTGCCAGTGGCTCTCCAAATCCATCGAACACTTTTCACGAGTTAGTTTTTCAACATCGGCTAATTTAAAAGTTGTTTCTCGATGCCACCCAAGCTTTTACAATGGCCCATATTTTTTCTATTGGATTTAGCCCCGGGTGATATGGTGGTAGTCGACATACAGAGTGACCATGTTTCGCAAATATAGCATCAATTGAATATTCCATGTAGCTCGGTTTATTACATTTTATTAAATCACACAGCTCCACTTTTGTTTGGGATTCATCATGTACGATCCTCGTTCTTGTAACCAAGTTAACATTTCCATTTTTTTACTGCTAAAAGTTGGATGTTTAACAGCTAACGTGTTGTGATAACTTGCATTATCCATAACAATAACTGAGTTTTCGAGCAAATTCGGTAATAACTGGTGCTCAATCCATCGTTTATAATTAATAAAGTTGATATCGCCGTGATAATCACCTGTTTTTGAGCCGGATTTAAAAACTAAGAGGGCATTATTGATAAATCCCATTTCACCACCAGCATGTACTATTATAAGACGTTGACCTTTACCGATTGGACATTTTAAATCTTCATTGGAATCATCTACCCAGGAATGTGGCGTTGTATGAGATGCATGTATATATGTTTCATCTGTATACACAATGGGTCGCCCTGCTCTTCGATACTTTGTTATTGCTCGTATATCGTATCGTTCCATTAAACATTTACGATTGTCAACGGTTTTCGTCCATTTAAAACCTATTTTATTTAATAATCTTCTTAAAGACGTTTCCTTCCCAGAGAAACGAATGGATTCATCATCTTTAATAATATTATAGATAGAATAGACGGTTGGTCGTCGTTTCTCCGTGACATGAAAATTGTGTACAATGCGTTGAATGACTTGTTCCTCACAATTATCGACAGATGATCTTGGTGCGGTTTTCATTCTTTTATTAGAAGTCTTGAACGATTCTATTTCACCACGTTGAATTGCACTCCCTTCTCTAATAATTCTAACGACAGTACTTTTAGATACTCCAGTTGCTTTCACAACGATATCAAGAACGTTAGCTGTAAAGAAATGTAATCGTGAAAAAACTGACAGATGTTAATCGTACAATAATGACATACCTTCATTCATATTTTTATGAAACTGATAAACATTCCAAATAATTTCGCGGGCATCTTGAGATAAGACACGCCGCTTCTTTGCTGGAATGTTTGATGTACTATCAGGCGCTGTACTCTCAACACCCATTATAAACAACGAACTAAATCAATATATTATATTAATACATATTACTGTGGATTACAAATACAACTTATTTGTAAATAAAAGGTGCTGAAATGGAAGGACTTTTGAAAAAAACTGTTTACAATTGATAAAAACGTGCACGAAAAATGAGGTTAGAAAGCAATAAACAACACTACATTTTGTGGACGGAACATAATATCTACTTCTCACTCATATCATTATTCCATTTCTTTTTAATGCAATATTCGGTTTCTGCGCAGGTGTTTTCGTATTTGGAGTTTGCTCTAATAAGATTTTTTGTTGAAGTAGTGAGGTCGGTGAATAAAGAAAGGTGTCTTGTTACTTGTATATTAAAATATTAATATTGCCTTTTACACATTTAAACTTAAAAAATCTCTACAGGTTATGGGCCCAGTGGTTACCAAAAGGGCATTGATACATTAAAATAAAAATAAAAGGCTAAAATAGTTAAAAACTAAAGTGTTAGTGCAACTTAGCGTCATTGCGTGGTTTAGTAAAAATGGCGGCGAGCGATGAAGTACACACGTACATTGAACACCTGAAAAATGAAAGAAATTATGAATTATGGAAACTCCAAATCGATATATTTTTTAAATCCAAACAAATTTATGATATCGCTAGTAGAGAGACGCTTTGTTCAGATGAAATAAAAAAAGGTAAGAATGGGAGCAAAAAGACGCTATTGCGCAGAAAGTAATAACCACCATTGAAAAACAGCCGATATTATATTTACTAACTGTAAATCCTCCAGTGAAATGGTAAAAAAATTAAAAGAATTGTATGAACAAGACGACGAGCAACAAAAATGTAATCTTTTACAAGAATTTTACAGTTATAAATATAAAAAGGGAACATATATGACAACGTATATTTGTGGTCTGGAAAGTTTAACACATTATTAAAAACATTAAAACAACAACTCGACGAAACAATGGTAATAACAAAAATCTTGTCATCACTTCCTGAAACATATAGAGACTTTGTGAGCGCGTGGGAATCAACTCCGAAGGAAAATCGAAATCTTACGCAATTAACATCCAGGATTTTAGCTGAAGAAAAAATAAATACGGAAAGTAGCAGCGAACAAGTCGCGTTCAGTTCGTCGGATATTAAGAAGAAAAATTATAATCAGTTCAAGAACCAAGAAAACCTAAGGAGAAGAGTCAGAGCCTGTTACAAGTGTGGTGCCGAAGGTCACTTCGCAAGAGAATGTAAAACAGAAATAAGATGCGGGATTTGCAAAAAACGAATCACCAGGAAGCGAATTGCTATTTTAACAAAAAAGTAAGCACAAGGGCTCAAACAGAAAAAGTGTCATTCTTAACACATACTGAAAACCGAGATGGAGACGAAAATAACTCAAAAAGTTGACTGTGATCCTTCATTGTGTGTATAAAAATTATAATACATCGTAACTAGGGAATTATATACAGTTCAAGTTTGAATCGATAGTGACTTGCCTCCTCGAGAGCTCAGATGGTAGAGCCCTACTGTAGCAAAGTAGAGGTCGTGGGTTCGAGTCCCACTTTAGTTAATCTTTTACTGTACAGTTAATGATTATTATATTGAACTTCTGTTCGTTCATTAAAAAAAAACAATTTTTATAGTTATCTATTAGTGTTGCATACAGAAAATAAAAATTAATAGTCAGTCACGTGTTGTCATGTACGAAACCTTAACGAATTGCGGGCTCAGATGACATTCACAAAAAGTTGACTGTGATCCTTCATTGTATGTATAAAAATTATAATACATCGTAACTAGGGAAGTACATACAGTTTAAGTTTGAATCGATTGTGACTTGCCTCCTCGACAGCTCAGATGGAAGAGCCCCACTCTAGCAAAGTGGAGGTCGTGGGTTCGAGTCCCACTCTAGTTAATCGTTTACTGTATGTACTGTAAAAGTTACTTTTAAATAAAATACAATTAATGATTATATCTGTATATATATATATATATATATATATATATATATATATATATATATATATATATATATATATTATTTTATTAGGGGAACTTAAATAGTGTATCAACAAAACTGGTGAAAAAACTTCATATAAACATATATCCAAAAATGTTTCGTTTTCGAGCTATAAGCTTGTTGAAAGTTTTTATAATGAAAAATTACATTAAAGCCAAATTCATCATTTAATAATATTACATTAATTAGCCAATAAGATTAAAGCGGCTGGTAGTCAAAGCCAAAACAGTACACTGAGTTGTGAATTAGTTCAAAACAAAAACAAAACACTCTGTTGTCAATTATTAAATTTATTTAGTATTTGATACTGTGAAAAGTGTTAGTGAGAGTGTTACTATTTGCAATTATGCCACGAGAGTTTAGTAACGAAGAATATGCAGATATTCACTATGTGTATGGATTCTGCGATGGTAATGCCGAAGCATCAGTTCGTGAATATGGAAGGCGTTTTCCAACTAGGAGACTTCCAAATGCCCAAGTTTTTATTGATACGCACCGCTGTTTTCGTTAATTGGGTTTATGTACTAATCATGACCAGTACAGGAACAACAATCTAATGCTCAGAAGAAAAGGCAATCGAATTCTCCAATTATTCGTTAACCGTCGACTTAGTACTCGTAGAGCGGCTCAACAACTACAAGATTAAACTCCGAATTATTTTACGAGTTTCTTAACAATACCTTAAACGATTTACTTGATGACGTACCGCTTTACTGGAGAAATGGTAGCTGGATTCAATTGAATGGCGCTCCAGCTCTTTATGGGTTAATAGTGTGACGATGGTTAAGCACTAATTATCCATAACGTTGGATTGGGCGTTTAGGAACAGTACTGTGGCCTCCAGATCTGAACCCGTTAGACTTTTATTTGTGGGGTACGTTAAAATATAAAGTGTATGAGACACCTGTTAATTCAAGAGAACAGTTAATTGTAAGAAAAGGATATTATGAAGTCTTCAATGATTATGCGTAGAAATCCATTACAAATAACCCACTTGATTAATTCACTGGTTGCCCTTATAGAATAATGTATTGACGTTAATGGATTTCAATTTGAACAGCTTCTTAAAAATTATTTTGTTGTTAAATGTAAATTAAATTTTATTTTAATTGTAATTTTACATGAATTATTAAATGATTAATTGTGGTTTAATAGTAATTTATTCATTATAAAACGTATTCTAAAAGCTAAATAGCGTTAAAATTGATAACATTTATTGGATATATGTTTATAGAAGTTATTTACAGTATTGAGTACAGTAGAATACGCTATTTAAGTTTCAAATAAAACTTTGAATTCAATCACTGTTATATAATATTATATAATATATATATATAATATATTATGATATAGTATATATTAAATATAATATTTTAATTGATTTATTTAAGTATAGTAATTAGATTAAAGTGTTAATTTATGAATCTTTTAATAAAAGTCTAATATTAATAAAGTATAACAAATATATATTTAATATATTATAATTTACAGTTTTGTAATGCTATTTAAATTCTTTAAAAAATGAAAATAATAATTATTTTTATCATATATGAAATACTAAGTAATTAAATAATAATTATAATATACAGAATTAACAATAAATGTTAGCATGGAAACTAAATTTAATTGACAGTGTTGTCAATAGTAAAAAATATGTACTAATTGTTACATTAGCATAATTTTTTCAAATTAGTTACTTTTTAACTATTAATAGATAAAGAAAACATCAAATTACATAGTTTATTAAATTATGCATTCTTAATCAAATTATCTTAATATATATATATATATATATATATATATATATATATATATATATATATATATATATACAGGTGTTTCAGTGATATATGGCCAAACTTAAAGGGGTAGTAAATTTCAACTCAAAATGACCTTTCGTTTAAAAGATACAGGGTGTCAAAGTTTAAAGAAATACTAGAGTTTCTGGTTATAACTCGTGTAAATTTAAAGCGATTTTGAACAAACTTGGCATGAACAATAAACAAAAAAAGATCTTTAATTTGGCTATTTCAGGTTTTGTAAATGTCTTGCAGTGGCGTAGATATTCAGGGTTGGCACCACTGTTCCCTCCTTGTCTTTACGCCACTGCATTTATTTTCAAATCTAAAAGTCTTTTTTAATTTTAAATTTAATTGGTAAAAAGAAATGGCTCTTAAAATATTTTGATTAGAAGCTTATTTACAGAGATATTTTAGATATTTTACTGTCTTACATTTGAATTATTTAAAATAATGCATTTTAACAAAATCAGCCTATCATTGATAAAATTGGTAGGTAGTATTTTGATATCCATATTTATTTACCGTTGTCAAGATATTTGGCTTGTGCATCAGTTTCGTGTTTTTCGTGTTTTTTATTATTATGGAAAACTACACACCTGCTGAATTAACAGATATGCATTTTATTGATGGTGCTGCAAATGGGAACAGTAGAGAAGCCGCTCGGTTGTATCGCCAACGTTTTCCTGATCGGCGGCATCTAAACCGTAAAATTCTCCAACGCATTCATGCTCGTTTAAGAGAGACTGGAGTTCTCAAGCGTCCTACACCCCCTGGACAAATGAGGCTCAGGTGAACATTGCGTTTTGAAGAGGAGATTTTAGAGCTTTTTCACAGGCCAAAAACCGTAGGCTGGGGGATACACTTCTAAATTATTTTCAGAATTACATTTAGTTGGATTACAATTTTAAATAAACTAGTTACAGTTTGTCAATCTACGCCATCTATCAATAATTAGAGGCCTTTATCTCTATCCCCTCCTCTCCTCTCTATATATATATATATATATATATATATATATATATATATATATATATATATATATATATACAACGTGTCCAAGATAAGGAGGATCACTATGGAGATTTCGTAAATGGTAAGAGCTACAAAATAGGTTAAATAGAGAAAAACGTGGGCACTTAGGGGCCAATAAAATGCCGTTTAGAAATTCAAAATATTTCTATAGGGTGATGAGAGATTTGCAAAAAGTGAAAATCGCAATTTTACATTTTATTTTTATTATTGTTGTTTAATTGAAGAGATAGAATGAAACGAAAAACAGTTTTGAATTGCCACTTTTAATTTTATACCTCATGGTAATAAGTAATTTACGACGTTTCGCCTTTTTGAAACCATCCTTAACTTTGTTTTTTCAAATACGGTCCTGCTAAGTTAAATATGTGTTTTGAAAGATTTGTGAATTACAAATTCAACGATGTAAAATACATGATAGTTAATCTACGTTTCAGACCCTTTTTTGACCATCCTCAATTTTTTCCCATTTTCTGCGTTATTCTCAGTGCAGTGCAGTGGTGTTTCATATTGTTGCACCCTTATCCATTTTTTCAAAAGCGACACTGAAATAGTACCTACTTAAATGCTTATTCTGAAAACAATTTTTATTCCAATTTCAGAAATACATATAACAAAGATGCAATACTAACGAACTATTAAAAATCTAATTCTAATATGTCAACTACAGAAAGCTTTTTAAATTACATATTACCATATTTCCGTATAAGGCTATTATCTAGTAGGTACTTCTCAAACTATTAGAAAATAGTTGGCATTTTATTGGCGCCCTAAGTGCCCACCTTTTTCTCCATTTAACCTACTTTGTAGCTCTTATCATATACGAAATTCCCATAGTTGGCCTACTTACCTTGGACACGTTATATATATATATATATATATATATATATATATATATATATATATATATATATATATATATATATATATATATATCGGTTAAGGCTTTCACGAGTATTTATAGTAAATAAAACATCCATTTTCGGAAAAACTGGTGTATATTTTATATTTATACGTACGTTTCGAAAACTTCTCTTCGTCTTCGTTTTCAAGAATGACCATAAAGTGAAACTTAAACTCTATGATTTTATATTTATGTGTTTATTTTGTGGGTGTGGCTGGGTGTCGTTGGTTCATTATGGGAATTTTGATATCGATCTTGAGGTATTGTAAAAATTTCAGGAGGTTTAGGTGGTAATGATGACGGGATAATTTTGATAATTAAGTTTTTCCAAATTATCGGAAATCGTAGACTATCGTTACGTTTATTTAAAGCATGCGGACGTCTTTCAAATTCGATGGCTTCTCTAATAATTCTTCCTCGTCAATAGTAATTTGGTGCTAGTAATTTAATTTTATTAGTATCTATTTTATGGCCGGTGAATAGTGAACAGCTAGTGTTCTTTTGCTGAATTGATAATTTATGTAATTTCATATACTCCTTGGCATTCACCTGTAATTTTGTCATTAGGGCGCCTTTAATCTGTTTATAAAACTGTCCATTATATATGAAATAAGTGGATTTCATACAGTGAGTTATCATTTTTATTAAATCTTGACTTTACGAATGTTTATCTTGTAAAATTCCTATCCAAAACACTTCAACCCATTTGTGAAGAAGCTAACTAACTGCGCTATCGAGATTCAAGACCCAATCGATGCAAATTTTGTCTTTATGTATGTAGAACTGATGTAAATTCTAAATAAATAGTTCGTTCATAACAACACTTATATTAAATTAATATGAGTCAACTTGCTTTGGTATGTGTAAATCCTTGCGATATTGCAGGCTCACATTCCATTAATATAAGTAATTTGATTGTAATCTCATTATATTTAGAATTTACACAAGTTCTACATACATAAAGACAAAATTTGCATCGATTGGGGCTTGAATCTCGATAGCGCAGTTGGTTAGCGCGGTACTCTAGCAAAGTACAGGTCGTAGGTTCAAATCCTACCCGAGGTAAACTTTTTATATATGTATTTAATAAAATTATAATAATTTTTAATTACATATTTACCTTTGAACTTATTCCTTCATAACAAAACTTATATTAAATTAATATTAGTCAAGTTACTCTGATATGTGTGAATCCTTTCGATATTGCAGACTCACATTCCATTAATATAAATAATTTGAGTGTAGTCTCATTATATTTAGAATTTACAACAGTTCTACATACATAAAAACAAAATTTGCATCGGTTGGGGCTTGAATCTCGATAGCGCAGTTGGTTAGCGCGGTACTCTAGCAAAGTACAGGTCGTAGGTTCAAATCCTACCCGAGGTAAACTTTTTATATATGTATTTAATAAAATTATAATAATTTTTAATTACATATTTACCTTTGAACTTATTCCTTCATAACAAAACTTATATTAAATTAATATTAGTCAAGTTACTCTGATATGTGTGAATCCTTTCGATATTGCAGACTCACATTCCATTAATATAAATAATTTGAGTGTAGTCTCATTATATTTAGAATTTACAACAGTTCTACATACATAAAAACAAAATTTGCATCGGTTGGGGCTTGAATCTCGATAGCGCAGTTGGTTAACGCGGTACTCTAGCAAAGTAGAGGTCGTAGGTTCAAATCCTACTCGAGGCAACTTTTTATTGAGGTATTTAATCAAATTAATAATAATTTTTAAACGTAACGATAGTCTACGGTTGCCGATAATTTGGAAAAACTTAATTATCAAAATTATCCCGTCATCAATACTACCTAAACCACCTGAAATTGTTACAATACCTCAAGATCAATATCAAAATTTCCAGCCACACCCACAAAATAAACGGATAAATATAAAATCATAGAGTTTAAGTTTCAGTTTATTGTCATTCTTGAAAACGAAGACGAAGAAAAGTTTTCGAAATGTAGAATTATAAATATAAAATATACACGAGTTTTTCCGAAAATGGATGTCTTATTATATATATATATATATATATATATATATATATATATATATATATATATATATATATATATATATATATATATATATATACACAGGGTTCGCCTTTGGGAGTTGATCCTATGAGTATCTGCTAAACCAAACTTACTATAACTTTGAAAATTTGGTGACAGAGTAATGATGTTAGGGCTAACTCATCTAAAATATTTTCACGTTCGTACCACTTCGGGTTATACCGGTACTTAGTCGCTTATTTTAAATGGAACACCCCGTATATTAATACATTTTTGGATTCTATGTCGAATTTTAAAGTAAGTTTGTTAAATAAACTAGATACGAAATTTCAGTCGTTAAAAAACACATTTTTCCAAAAAAAATGACAGATGCGGTCTTAGTAATATAATAACTCGTTAATTGTTCTGTTCCTGTCAAACAATTTGAATAAAACTTTGAGGTGTAGGCAAAGGTTTATTGCAACAGTCTGCAAAAAATGAAATTTGTATTTTTCATAAAAATAAAATTATGAATGTCTAAACTTGACTATAAAAAAATGCAAGTTACACAAAAAAATCAAATGGAAACCCCTATTTTTTATTACTCAGATCGATTTAACGTCAAAAAGTAAGGTAAGTTTGTTTAAAACTTTATTTGCCTACACGTAACAGTTTCATACTTATTATCAAAAAAGTCCCAATTTTAAAATTTGTGATAAAAATGAGCTACATACCTAAATCTAGTATTCCTTGTTTGTGGTCACCATGGAAACCAAATAATTGAGAATTGAAATAAAGAAAAATATTTGAAAAGGTTACTGCAAAAAATTATAAAAATTGATAATTTTGTGATTCAAAAGTCATTTTTGCCAAATAGAAATTTTCTAAGTCATTTTTTTCAAATTCGATATACAACATAAGTGTAAAAATTTAATACTTTATGAGTAACTACATACTTATCAGTGCATTCTTACACGATAAAGTCGCTTATTTAGTATTTCTTGCTCGTGATCAAATGTAAATTAATTTACAATAAATGTTCAAAATATTGCCCGTTAGACGCAAGGCATTGTTGAATCCGTCATGTAACTGCTTCATTTGTAGCCCTTTGAATTTCTTGTGGAGAAAGAGAATTGAAGGCATTTTGCAATCTTCTTTAGTCGTTAGTGGTGTAGCATAAACAATATTTTTAATTCGACCCCAAAGATAAAAATCCATTGGCGTAAGATCAGGCGACCTAGGTGGCCATGGAAAGGGACCATTATTGGCAAACCAACGATCTTCAAAAATTTCATAAAGTTTAATGGAAACAGCGTTGGTATTGTGAGGGGGTTGGTACCATAAATTTTCCCTTTCTAGATTTAATCGGGGTTGAATTCGAGTGTTTAATATCTCAAGATAATTTTTTTCCTAGAAATTAAATTTGTAATCATAAATCGCAACAATCAACTATTTTAAACCTCTCAAATTTTCGTTGTAAAAATACACGTCAAAGATTTCGTTATTCCGAATAGCACAAAATACGTTAAAATTCCAAATTTCCTGAAAATGGCATTCGCGAATTGGATTGTATTTTCGTTATTCCAGTAGTGCGAGTTTCGGCGATTAAATATGCCATTTTTCGTAAATTTAGATTCGTCCGTCCATATGATATTAGTCAAAAAATTAGGAATTTATTGTATTTTGAGCAAAATTAAGGTAAGTTTGTTTAAAACTTTATTTGGCTAAACGTAACAGTTTCATACTTATTATCAATTTTGTTTCACAAAATTCGATACGTTTCAAGAAATACGCTTCTTTCAAATGTTGAACTAATTGTAAACAGTATGGTCTAAACTTATGTTTCTCAAGAATTCTTTTCTGATAGTTGTTGGTGTTAAGCCAATATCTGTTTTCGCGTCGTTTATGGAATTACAAGGATAGGCACGGAAATATCCTAAAGTTATAACTTCATTCTGTTCGTTATCAATAGCAGTTTTTTTGCGAGGCGCAGAGTGTTTAAATGTGCCAAACTGTCTAAATTTTGAACCACACGTCTTATTGTATCTGCTGATGGCTCAGGATAGCGTTCGATAAATGTTCTTACTGTTCGTTTTACAACTCTATGACATTATCCGTGAATTAAAATTAACTTCAAATAATCTGTATTAGAATATTCAAGTCGAGCCATTTCATCAAGAAAAACAAAAACTGTCAACAATTTTATTAAATTATTGACTACAAAAGAAAAACAAAATAAATAAGCATCTTTATCGTGTAATGATGCGCTGATAAGTATGTATTACCACCGCAGTAAAAAGTAGTTTTTTCGATTTACTCATAAAGTATTAAATTTTTACACTTATGTTGTATATCGAATTTGAAAAAAATTTCTATTTGGCAAAAATTACTTTTGAATCACAAAATTATCAATTTTTATAATTTTTTGCAGTAACTTATTCAAATATTTTTCTTTATTTCAATTCTCAATTATTTGGTTTCCATGGTGACCACGAACAAGGAATACTAGATTTAAGTATGTAGCTCATTTTTATCACAAATTTTAAAATTGGGACTTTTTTGATAATCAGTATGAAACTGTTACGTTTAGGCAAATAAAGTTTTAAACAAACTTACCTTAATTTTTGACGTTAAATCCATCTAAGTAATAAAAAATAGGGGTTTCCATTTGATTTTTTTGAGTAACTTTTGATAGTTAAGTTTAGTCATTCATAATTTTTTTTTTATGAAAAATACAAATGTCATTTTTTGCAGACTGTTGCAATAAACCTTTGCCTACGACACCTCAAAGCTTTATTCAAATTGTTTGAGACGAACAGAACAATTAACGAGTTATTACTAAGACCGCATCTGTCAATTTTCTTAGAAAAATGTTTTTTTTTAAACGACTGAAATTTCGTATCTAGTTTATTTAACAAACTTACCTTAAAATTCGACATAGAATCCAAAAATGTATTAATATACGGGGTGTTCCATTTAAAATAAGCGACTAAGTACCGACTTCCAGTATAACCGGAAGTGGTACGAACGTGAAAATATTTAGATTAGTAAGTTTGGTTTAGCAGATACTCATAGGATCAGCTCCCAAAGGCGGACCCTGTATATATATATATATATATATATATATATATATATATATATATATATATATATATATATATATATAGGGTTTTCCTCGGAAGGCGTTCGTTAGAAGTTTATGTGGTTAGAAACAATTTAGACATCTGAATTTTTGGACTTAAGAGTTATTTAGGACTCTCTTTCATTCTAAAATATTTTCAAGGTCATGTTACTTCCCGTTATACCGGAAGTCGCCACTAACTTCCTTATTTTAAATGGAACACCCTGTATATTATTTTATTTTTGGATTCTTGACAAAATTTTAGGATGTCTTATAAGGGTTTCCTATACCTAGAAGTTTATGTGGTTAGAAACAATTTAGAAATCTGAATTTTTGGACTTAAGGGTTATTTAAGATTCTCTTTCATTCTAAAATATTCTCAAGATCATGTTACTTCCGGTTATACCGGAAGTCGCAACTAACTTCCTTATTTTAAGTATATTATTTTATTTTTGGATTCTTGACAAAATTTTAGGATGTCTTATAAGGGTTTCCTATACCTTTTTTCAACTGTTTCTTAGATATCTTGATTTTTTCAAAAATTGTGAAAGATGTAACCCTATTTTCAACACTGCTTGTCTTACTTATTTTTGACTGATTGAAAGCGCTGCTGGAGTAGACAGAAGCATAAGAACTATACTTTTGAAATACTCATTGACAATTGATTTATTGCATACATGGTGTCCAAAATTTTATGAACTATTAAACAATTTTCAAAGTTGAAAAACTTTGTTAATTCAAATGTGACACCGTGTATATTATTGGATGAATAGATGCAGCATTTAGCTATGCATCGTTTGGCTATAACATTACCTATACCTATTATCGACAATTTTCTTGTTAATTAATATTTTCTACTTTAACGTGATTTTTGACAGAAACTGAAATGTTTTTCAAAAATAAAATGAACTTAATTCAAACTACACAAATTCTATTTTATTAAAACAATGAAATAAAACAAGAAGATAACAAAATTGAGAGCATAATAACAAATGAAAAACATAAAACAATTATTTGAACATAACTAGAAGAAAAGTGATAAAAAAGATAAAATGAATCATTACAAATGTTCCACATGACCGTCAATTTGATTTAAGCATTTTATAACTCGTATAAGTCCGTATTTTTTATAAAAGCCGATAAAATTCCAAAACTGCAATCTAGTGAGCCTTGATTTTGACACGCATTAAAACATTGTTGTTGATTTAATGTCAAATCAGTACAATTTAAGTGATTTTGTAATTTTTTAAGTACTGTTTATAATGGAATGTATTGAAGAATATTCTAACAATGATTTATTAAATTTGTTTTACACGCATGGTGAATGTGGACGAATTGTTAGGCGAACATGCAGGTTGTTTAACGAACGGTATCCACACCTACCATTAATTACACCTGGAAAATTTACAAGAATTGAAGCTCGATTTATTGCAACTGGAAGTATAAGGGCAACTCGAACGCATTTAAAGCCAGTAATAGATAATGAAGTTAACGAGGTGAACGTGTTAACTTATTTTCACGCTTATCCACGAACTTCAATTACAGCAGCTGCACTGGATTTGGATATTTCACAAACATCAATCCACAGAATATTAAAGAAGTATAAAATGCATCCTTTTTCGGTAATAACTGTGCAAGGATTACATCTTGGTGATCAGGCACGACGAGTTAACTTTTGTGAATTTATTCTTGTACAAATGACCGAATATCCGAGATTTCTTCACAACATTATTTGGACCGATGAATCAAAATTCAGTAGAGAAGGAATTTTCAATCGCCGAAATAACCACTACTGGGCACAAGATAATCCTCATGTAACAAGAGAACGTAATCACCAGTTCCAATTTAGTTTTAACGTTTTTTGTTTAGTTATGGATAATAGAGTGGCATATCAAGTGTACGATGAAAATTTGAATGGGGCGAGATATCTTGAAATTCTTCATGGATTTGTTATGGATTTTCTAAATACTCTACCTGCATGTGACAGGGCAAACAGTTGGTATCAGCTGGATGGTGCTCCCGCACATTCCACTATAGCTGTACACCAACAGTTGACATTGATGTTTGAAGATCGGTGGATTGGCCCACAAGGACCTTGGAACTGGCCACCGAGATCACCCGATTTGACGCCCCTGGACTTTCACCTCTGGGGTCGTATAAAAGAATTAGTGTACTCTAGGCCAGTTCAAACTAGAGAGGAATTGCTAAATCGTGTTCACAATGCATTCAATAGTATGTGTCCACACGAAATTCGGCGATCTATTTCGCAAGGAGTATATGATAGAGTTATAAAATTCTTAAATCAAATTGGCGGTCATGTGAAACATTTGTAATAATTCATTTTATCTTTTTTATCACTTTTCTTCTAGTTATGTTCAAATAATTGTTTTATGTTTTTCATTTGTTATTATACTCTCAATTTTGTTATCTTCTTGTTTTATTTCATTGTTTTAATAAAATAGAATTTGTGTAGTTTGAATTAAGTTCATTTTATTTTTGAAAACATTTCAGTTTCTGTCAAAAATCACATTAAAGTAGAAAATATTAATTAACAAGAAAATTGTCGATAATAGGTATAGGTAATGTTATAGCCAAACGATGCATAACTAAATGCTGCATCTAATCATCCAATAATATACAGGGTGTCACATTTGAATTAACAAAGTTTTTCAACTTTAAAAATTGTTTAATAGTTCATCAAATTTTGGACACCATGTATGCAATAAATCAATTGTCAATGAGTATTTCAAAAGTATAGTTCTTATGCTTCTGTCTACTCCAGAAGCACTTTCAATCAGTCAAAAATAAGTAAGACAAGCAGTGTTGAAAATATTCACAATTCACAATTCACAATTTTTGAAAAAATCAAGATATCTAAGAAACAGTTGAAAAAAAGTATAGGAAACCCTTATAAGACATCCTAAAATTTTGTCAAGAATCCAAACATAAAATAATATACTTAAAATAAGGAAGTTAGTTGCGACTTCCGGTATAACCGGAAGTAACATGATCTTGAAAATATTTTAGAATGAAAGAGAATCTTAAATAACCCTTAAGTCCAAAAATTCAGATTTCTAAATTGTTTCTAACCACATAAACTTCTAACGAACGCCTACGTGGAAAACCCTGTATATATATATATATATATATATATATATATATATATATATATATATATATATATATATAAATATATATATATATATATATATATATATATATATATATATATATATTTATATATATTATTCCTTGGTCACGCCATAACTTGAGAACGACTTTAGAGATTTCATTGATTTTTTTAACTTTTATAATACTTTGTAGAAGGTTCTTACGGAAAAAAACTAAGAAAAGTGCGTAGCAAATTTAAAAATTTAAGAAAACTTAACTACTATTTAAACTTCGTGCGTTTGACAGTTCGTGGGTCGCCAATGTCATTTAACATACTCTTCAATAATAATTATGAGGCACGTATATCACAAAATTTTAATATCGCAGCAACGCGCGACGGGCGCGGCTAGTCCAATTATAAGACTCATTCTTGTTTTTTTCTCGCCTCTAATGCAGTCACGTGGTATAAAATAGAGCAATATTATTGGGCAGATTTTCTATGAAGGAAATCATCTAAACATTAAAAATGTAGTCCTAGACATGGCAGAGTAGGTAAACATACCTGCCAAATTCTTTGAAATCGGTTGAATTGTTATTGCACAGTCAGGACCTTAAAAATTGCAAACTATGGTGCTTTATGTCTCGAAAACTAAAAACTTTTTACCTAAGAATTTTTCACCAATATATATTTATTTATTTATTTTCAACAAAAGTACTGTTTCTATTTTGTATCGTTAATTTTCAAGCTCAACTGGATCAATAAAATTGTGTATTATAAATAAAAACAGTAAATACTTTTTTATCTTTTTTTGTTTATAGTTTACAGTTTGATGTACAGTAACCCATTGTGTTGCTTGAGAATGTTTGTTACTTTTCACAACTGTTAACGGTTGTTTCAGTATATTTTCCAAATTGCTTCCAAATTGTAATACCGTTGTAAAAATTATCAAAACCAAGCAAAATTAATTATTAAGAAGTTTAAAATATACTGAATTTGACATTTGTCAAAATAATAGTACGCATTATTTCAATTGTGTACAATTAATTTTGATGCAAAGGAATTAATCCTGTTTTAGATAATAATTATACAAAAGACGGCTTATTCAAAAATTTTACAAAAACAATATAATTCATTCTTAAAAATTGGAAGGAAAATTTAAAAAATGGATCGGTACGAGCAACTGGCAATAGTTGGAGAAGGGTCTTACGGTTTGGTAATGAAATGTAGGCATAAAGAAACAGAACAAGTTGTTGCTATTAAAAAATTTTTGGAAACTGAAGAAGATGCAACTGTAAGAAAAATGGCATTGCGTGAAATTCGGATGTTAAAAGTACATATTATTGTTATTTTAAATTAATGATAACGATACACTTTCAGAGATTGAAGCATGAAAACTTAGTTACAATGATAGAAGTGTTCCGATATAGAAAAAGATTTTATTTAGTATTTGAGTATTTGGAAGGAACTGTATTAGATGAACTGGAGAAATTTAATGGGGGACTTGATGAAGAAATTTGCAGGGAAAGAATTTTTCAGGTTATTCGAGCTGTTCACTTTTGCCACCTAAATAATGTACTTGAGTAGTTAAGCGTGCGTGTATATTGTGTTTAATTGTGTAATTTTCAGGTCGTACATAGAGACATTAAACCAGAAAATGTTTTAGTTTCATCACACGGTGTAGTAAAGTTATGTGACTTTGGATTTGCACGTTTGGTGAGTGTGTCAGGGGAGCATTGTACCGAATATGTGGCGACTCGATGGTATAGAGCTCCAGAATTGTTAGTTAATGAACCAAATTATGGCGCATCAGTAGATATATGGTCTATTGGTTGTTTGTACGCAGAAATGATGACTGGCGATCCGTTATTTCCTGGAGATAGTGATATTGACCAATTGTATATTACAATTAGACTGTTAGGTAATAACCTTTTTTTCTTAATTAATGTTATTAATAGACAATTTATAGGAAAACCATGCTTAAAGCATATTCAATTGATGGCAAAAAATATTCAATTGCGTAGCTTAATTAAATCAGCAGCGCCTGACTCCAGTGGTTTGTATAAACAATTCAGCAATTGGAATCACTTTAGTATAAATTTTTTGGCGGCCTGTCTAAGAATGGATCCCCACTTGCGACCTACAGCAAAAGAACTATTAAAACACAGTTTTTTTTCGCATGACCGATTTTCAAAACATTTTTTACCAAAACTAAGAGAAAAAATTATCAAAGAATTTAATGATAATCCTCTTTTACGAAAACTCAAAAATGAAATATTAAGCTCAACAGACAAAAGCGATACCTGTGAAGAGCCAAAATTTAGAAAACCTATTCATCATGAAGTTCCTAAATGGCGAATGAATTCACTTGAAGGAAGTACTAAACGAAAATTAAGTTATGATGCGTCAACTATCTGTGATAATTATACCTTAGCACCCCCTGATCAAAGTTATTCTCAAAAACAATCCCAAACTACCTCTTTGCATTGTTTGTTAAAAGAGAAAGTCAACCGGGAAACTTTATGCACACCGTCAGTGAGAAGTGATACCGATAAAACTCCAAACTCTGATATTAAATTAATTGAAAAACATTTGGAAAATTTATCAAAGCTTTCGCCACCTAGATTTCAATCTCTTCAGCCGTCGTTACTCGATCTCAACAAATCACCATCGCATCCTACTTTTCAAAATGCTCTCCACCCAAACAGTAATAGAACGCACCTTAAAGAGCTAAAGAAATCACCAAATATGATAGAATCATTACAGGGTGCTTCAATTAAATCGACTTTTAATCAGATTCCATTACTCAATCCTCCAAGAGGACAGCAATATGTAAGACAATCCGATAAAAATATACAATTTGATAGAGTAAGTGTGGACACTTATACAATCGGTCCCGCACCATCATGTGTGCAAAATTTTAAGAATAATGGAAATAAGTACAAGGCTAAGAAGGATGATGAATTTACGTTACCTAACCTTCCTGGTGGTAAGTTATTGTTACTGTAAAATGAAATCAATTTAGCAGATTTGTTTAGCTTCAACGACTAAATTTAAATTGAAAGGATACATAAGCCCTGACCCATTAATCGCACAATCAACACCAGTAAGTAGTTTTTTCTAAAGTTGTTAGTTGCTTTCTATTAGGCGATAAAATAATCGTACCCATCATCCTCTCATGTAAGATAATTTAATATTAAATCGTTATATATCACGCACATAAGACATTTATAACTTAAAGCGAGATTTTAGCGGACCGCATGTGCAAATTCGCAATGAGTGAAGGGGAGTACAGGAAAGTGGAAACAGCAATGAATAAATTCGATGAAGCTCGCCCGATCGGATGCAGCTGAATGCGGTAGTAGTCATGTATTCCCCTCCGTAGTCTCGGCGGCAAAACTTGGAGGTTTGACGCGACGATCCATTTTCTTAGAAAGATTACTCAGTAAAGGTAATCTCTCAAGCTATGCAGAAATGTAATTTTCGAATTCTTATCATTACTTGAATTACAGCATGTTAAAATTGCTCAATTTAAAGAAATTTGCGATTTTTTATAAAGCTACCCTGAAGGTGACCATGCAAAAGGAGCCTTTATAGCTCTACAGTGCCTTTTACTTCGTGTGTAGAAAAAAAATCAGATTGATATACCTATAAATAAAAGAGGAATTTATCAAAGTCAAAGATATTGTTTTCCACATACACATGCGGCTAAAATCTCGCCATAGATATCACTGCACTTATAATACACTCCAACTACAAGTAGGTATCTATCTTGTTTAGAGTTAAAGTTGATTGTAAAACCGTTTTGCTACATCACGTAAACTGATCCAGGTTTAACACATGTACGCAGCATTTTTCTTGTAAACCTTTGCATGTTGAACGGTTTCACACAAGTAGGAGAGATGTGTTTGAAATGGCATACTTTTTGAAAAGTATTAGTACATATGCATCAGTAAGTCTTAATTCAGATTAAAATATGTGCTAGTAGTGGAAACAATAAGCTATCTGTTAACAAATTTATTATGAATTTGGCGGAGATCGCAAGTATATTGTTTTGTTGTTTTGGGTACGCCTGCACATACCGAATGGTCCCATTTTTGACAATTTTGGCATCTCAGCCACATTACTCGTGCGCGAGATTGTCTGTATTCTTCATTACTGTAGATACAAGCGACGTCCTCTTGTTCTTTGTTCTTCAGAGTCAGTTTCTATTATTTTCAAACGTTTTTTTACCGTATGAGCGGATTTTCTCAATTCTGTTGCCTCTTTTTCCGCCACAGCTTGTCTCATTACCTCAATTTCAGGCTACTGTTCATAACTCTAAATTTCCTTTTTTGCGGTTGGAGCGTAATTGAGTCTTTGCAGTTGGCATAGGTAATATATCCGCTATAGTGGAGTTACTGCAGCTTAATACTGTCCCGCCTGATGGGACCAGAATGTTCGACAGATTGTTCAGACTCCTAAAGTAAAATATCGGTAATATCAGCAGGTGCAAACATCCAATTCGGAAAAATGTTCGAGTTGAGTAGGCATTCCGTGGTTCAAAATCCACTGATGCCATTTGAACTGTAGCAGCCTTCATATAAGCAGTGCAAAAAATTTCCGACACTTGATAATTTGCTATTCCTCGACCCGGATGATTTATAATACGTCCTTAATGGCCCATAAAAACTAACGTCTATGGATTGCGACCTATAGGCAAAAAATAACTACACCATTTTGCTTGACGTAGGTTAAAACATTTATATTTTTATGACCACAGTGTCGATCAATCACTAATAACGTTTTTTTTAAACAGATGGCTTCACAAATTTAACAAAATGTTTAAGCCATTTTAGAAATAGTTCACAGTTATCCTCCCCTTATCTTGGGTTAACCCAATGGCTCCAGGTGGAGCATCATCCATTAGTTCGGCCTTCATATTTACCCGTAAAAAATTAAAGGAGGAGGTAAAAATATCCCTAACTTACTTGTTTTCTTCCCCTTGCGCCAAATATTTTGGCGTTTCTTGATGGGACCGTTGATAGGCATGATTCATTGACGTTCCATCCGTCTCGGGGTTCAAACGAATGTTCGTTTAAAATCGCTGATTTGATTTAAACTTTATTAAATGATTGTGCCCTGACAGCCGAAATATAGTCTGGGTTTCGTAGTCATATGATATAGTTGCTCTGGGCTAATCCATGAAGCCAGTCCCGTCCAGCGATTTGTTTCTCGGTGGTATATATTTTTTGTTTCAGCAATTTGAAAGGCATGTTTTCGTACACCATATGTGGTCAAACCAAGAAATCTGGTCTCCGGTGTTTGAATATTCAAGTTCACCCGAAAATGTAACTTTTTGACTTCATAAAGTTTCTTTTTTGAACCTATCAATGGCTAACTGCATGTTTACTTCGGACCCGCTTTGTCTAGTACTCTCTCTAATATATTTACCCATTGTAGAATAAACAAAAAATCACTGCTTACCAGACATTGTGTGTGTAAGAATGTAAATGTGGGCGCAATTAAAATAATTCAAAAATATTACAGAGTTATCACGGGTGAGATGGCATACTATGTCATCTCCAACCAATTTAAAACATAAAGAAAATGGCAACCTAAATGTTCCGAACAGATTAAATTGTAAACATGCATTATGGAAAGTAACGACGACTTGCATGTTAAAAACAACTTGAATAAAATTTCCTACCATTTATGCTAATTAGTATGGGAAAAAAATTATCCACCAACTGCAAATATAGTTTAGAGAATACAAACACCACCATTCACAATTTTGTTATAAATTTATAAGTGATTGCTTGCACTGTTGCTAAAGGAACTCGAGTAGAATCAAGTGCACTTCTCTCTGGCGAGAAATTCAAAGCACATTGGTGGTATGCCATCTCAGTCGCGGTTTATGAATTCATATTACTGTGTAAAATGCAAACGTGATAAAATTCAGGAAGAATTGGATTTTTTTTCAGAATACTTTAAAAATACTACCACGCGCTAGCACAGAAAACACGTAGGGATTTATAAACCAGCACTTAGAAGTCAACCCCATAATTGCTACTTATGTTGTTACCTTGGATGGTTTTAAGTACAAATCTGCTCCTATATTTGGAATTCACACCGCTTGGCAACACGAGAGTCGCTTCGCCCCCACTACAGCAATGTTTCCTTTATGGCCTAGGCGGCGTGGTACATTTCATTACATCACGAGTCAGAGCAGTTGCATCACTAATATTAATACTGTCAGAGGACGCCGATGTTGTCAGATTGTGAAAAATAACAGTTTGACAACTGTCAGATCTCAGCTTCAGTGGCTATGTTTATTTTATCACAATAATAAATATGTGTTGGAGTAATCGCCAATGCGGAAGACACTTGCGCAGAAACCAAATTTTAATTTGCAAAAAAGATAGAATAATGATATGACTGAGAAGCATACATTACAGTGCGTTCTACAAATATTTACCATTCCGTTTCCCGACATCATGACTAATGTGATTTGTTTACTTGACTTTTTAACCTAATTGTTTATCGCTTATCAATTTTTGGCAAAATTTGTTCAAAACGTTGTGTTTTAACAGTTATATTTATATAAACATTCTTTGGTGTACAGTTTTGCTTTATTATTTACTTTTAACCCATTGTTTACAATGTGCGAAGCAGCTACACCATCATATAACATTCGTAAAAAAAACGTTGCGTTTTATTCACAGGAGAAATAATTTGGAATGTTTATAATTTTTTTTAAAATAATCCACAAGGTAAAACGTGTTGCAATATTGTTAGGTAATTTACATAATTTTATTTTTTTAAAGGTAATGTTTTGAATACTGTGGTTAAAGGAACAGGCATATCTAGAAGTACCGTTGTTCGGGTCGTTACAGAAGGACGTGAAGTTGAATTTGGTGAAAAAGATTAATAACAAATACTTTTTGTAAGATTTTGCATTTGCATTTGAAATTTGAAACTGTATTTGTAATGAAATAGTAATTTTTATTATTTTTCTTATGAACGAATAAGTTCAAAAGTAAATATGTAATTAAAAATTATTATTAATTTTATTAAATACATAAATAAAAAGTTTACCTCGAGTAGATTTGAACCTACGACCTGTACTTTGCAACAGTACTGTACTCTAGCAAAGTACAGGTCGTAGGTTCAAACCTACTGAGGTAAACTTTATTTATGTATTTAATAAAATTAATAATAATTAGTAATTTTTAAATTTTTTTTCCTTTCTAATATTATCCTTATGTCATTTAATTTATGTAGGTACATAAAGTAAAATAAATGAATATTTTATCATAAAGTAAACTATCAATATACCGATTGTTTCTACGTTTTCATGCATTCTTTGTTCATTTCAAATTTAATGATAAACTATGTTAATTTACAACTTCAAAAGTGAAAGGTGTTTTAAAAATTACCATTATTTAATCAGCTAAAGGCGATGTCACAATGAAAATCTAACATAACCTCATATTTCACAATTCGCAGTTAAAAGGAATGAGATGTTTTGAAGAAACGATGTTTTTAGATTGAATGTTATACTGTTTTGACGTCACTTATTTCGCGCAGCTTGGGGTCTTCCGTTTTGGCGATTACTCTATAATAAAATATTTGTTATGTCAAATGTTTATTCTCAGAAATGCTTGACAACACCGGACAAAATTGCCAACCTAAACAAGTTCTATATGCATCCTCTCTTGCACAATAGGCGGGTTCTAAAGGTGGTAATCAAACAAAGTTAGTTATGACACACTTCTCTGACTCCTGAAAATTGGTGGTATACGATTTTGTTTGTTCCATTTTTCAAGTGCATGTTATATATTTATAACCTGAAAGCAAATGTATTTGTTGTAGTATTTTGTTGTTTCTAAAAATGACCCTTTCAATGTAAGATTTTCTTCAAAAAGTTTGTGATGACCACATAATTTCAAAGTTTGATTACACAACACAGGCCATTTTTTATTTGGATATTATTTGCACGATAAAAGACAGTTTGGAGACAATTATAACAAGTTTAGTGTTAAATGCATGATGAAATTTTCCCTCTTGACTCGAACAAATTGGATTCTATGGTATACTCACCCTAATATTAAACGGTTAGCATTTTGAAAAACATTTGTATGTCAGCATTCATCGCACAACAAAATTTCCAAACAAACTAAACGTAGGAGTCGTATCTAATAAGTTACGTACTGCTAAGGTAGACTTTCGTACAAAGAAAAATAGGTTTACATAAAGAAATGACAAAATTTTAATTAGGCTCAATGCTAACGTATTTTTAAACACTCCCATCTTATTGAGGTAGCTGAAGCATTTAGTTATCTACGTTGTGAGCCTAAATATTGAACGGGATTTTCAGATTTATTTTGAATGTGGCATGACACCAAGTGCCGCAAAAACATATCATGAAACGAAACCAAGTGTTATTATGACGGATGACAGTCAAGCTAAAGGAATTCTCTTGAAACTGTTTTCCAGAATCTAGATGCTTTTCATGTCTCACAAGCTTTTTGGCGTTGGCTCTAAGAAGGACGTCACGGTGTTGATAAAACAAAAGACAACACAATATGTTAGAATTTCGAAATTTGTTGAATGCAATCGTGTAAAACAAAATAAAAAACTATGTGTTCATTTAAATGAAATTTGGAAAAGAAAAGAAAAATGGAGTGCAGCTTATATATGTAGTGTTATTACTTGTGGCCATAATATCAACAATTACATCGAATCTTCAATTAGAATATTGCTAGACGTTATACTGCAAAGACGCAGGAAGTTCAATGTGTACTTATTGACGTTATAACAATTTTTGAAAAGTACCATTATCATCCCCTACTGGATTTTGCCAATATGAGGCGAACAAACTTAATCTCTATTGCGATTTTGCAAAAAAGAAGACAGATTAACAGTGATTCGAGTAAATTCGCATGAATTCTAGTTCGAACGAACATGTGCAGAATGTATCCAATTTTAGTATACAGAATACGTATTCCACTATCCTAAGCAATGAAAATCCTCCTTTCGAGAATTTGACGAACGATATAAACACACAACAGTTTGAAGTTCAGTATCAAACGCGAAGGTTTCTGATATTAAACCATGTTAAATATCGGCACCACAGGGCAGGGCCTTATATGAATAATAATTATCCGATCGCAATGAAGCTTTAGGAAGTTGTTTACACTCCCACGAAGGTTACTGGCATACTTTTTTTTAAATATCGGACCCCTAGTGGAACTCATATGTATATTAATTCATCCGATCGCCTTGAAAGGGACAGGGAAAGGAGGAGGGAGCGGGAGTGAGAGATGAAGGGGAAAGGAAGGAGGGCATAGGTTTGAGTGAGTCTGAGAGAGAGGGTTGAGGGAGGGAGAGAGGGGGAGGTAGAATGTGTTTTATATTTGAGCGGAGCAAATCGCGCCGTATATTATAATAGAAACATTTTCTACTATTAGTTTTTTATTTACTCAAGAGAACAACTGCTATGTATTAAAAAAAGTTAATATATTTAAAAGCTTTTCATATAGACACAAAACAATGGTTGTTTTATTGTAATTATCCTCATTTAAATAAGTTAAAAATGTTTGAGAAATAAATTGCCACCAAAATAAAACGTATGTACTAATACTGATAAAATTTATTATTTAACTGTCATTTAAGAATTGCGATTTTAATAACAGGTAGGATTTCAACTGCGTTTACGCTTTCGCATGCTTTTTAAATTCCTCCTAGACTGCAGCGTAGAATTCACGTGTGGTTTAAATTGGCATAGGGGGACCATTGACATTTAGTTAAGTGCTACTGTGTTTCAACGCTATGAACGTGCTGACATATAGTAGGAAGTCACAAAGCGCATCTCAGCCGGTCTGCCATCTCAGACACATCTCCCCTACGTCTATTAAATTTCATATGCTTTAGAATAGTCGTAACCCCTTCCTTTGCATACAGATTGCATCCCTCCATAATTCAATCGTTACGGGTTGGAGTTATTATCCATATTCTTTAATATGGAAAAGTTCATTTTATTTGTTTAGTATTTGTACTAGTTAACTATGCCCATAATAGTTGTATAATACCTTGCTTAGAATAGAATTTTCTAGATATCAGCAGTAGGTTACCAAACAGTAATGCGTACATAGTGATTAATTTATTGATATTGGTATAGATATTTGGAGATACGACTTATATTGTCTCGCTATGTATAATACATCAGCTTCACATGTAATTTATTAGTATCCTGTATAGCCTTAATTGGGCGTCAACAACCCGGCAATTGTTAGGCTGTGAGTACCCCACCGTGTGAAAACATGGTGTGTGAAGGTAGCTGGGCCATTTTTTAATAATGTGATTTAAACGTGTATAAATAGGCGTTAATTATGCACCACTAAGATTAAATTTTGCGTCCCAATAGGAAATAACTTGTAGCAAGAATTCTATAACCACGGCTAACTACGAAGCCTTGAATTAAGCGCCATTAAAATGAAATTGTGCTCCTTAGGAGAGAAGTTATTGTAAAATCACATTGACACGGCTAACTTTACAACCACGAACTTCTGCATAAATCAATTTTTTATGCGTCGCTAAAATAATATTTTGCGCCCCCATAAAAAATAAGCTATTGCAAATATGAAAATGTAAACGTAATAAAATATAAATATAAAAATACACCATTTAAAAACCCAAAAACTAAGTTATTGCAAAGATTACATCGACAAGGCTAACTTCACCGAGCCGCGAACTTCTACGAAAATCACTTTTTTTGTTATACTCTAATGGATTTATTTTTTTTTTTATATCCACTTTTATTTGTACAATCAGTCTCGGTGGAGACCATAAATACAATTGGTGTGTGCTTAATCTAAGACTAATCTAGGAGTAACATGTCATGTAGAGTAATGTCCCAGTGGACATTCTCTGTAGTACTTTAGAGATATGACAATTTAGTTCCAGGTAAGTGACTAAAATCTGGCGGGAAGATCAGAAGGTTTGAATCGTTTAAGTCGTCTTGGCTCGTCTTCTTCTTGCAACAGGTTGTTTGTTCATTGGGGTGAAATGTCAGCTTCTTTCTGTAATTAGTGCTGAATCGAGTGATTTCTTTACGAACTGTAGGCAGTTTTAAGTCAGCATGGAGTAAAGCATTTGGCATGTACCATGGGGCGTTGACAATAGATCTAAGGACTTTATTGGAAGCGCTGGAGAATTTCTATATTTGAGGTGCAGGCGGAGCCCCGAATAGGGATTCCGTATGTCCAAATGGGTTTTAGGATATTTTTGTACAATAAGAGTTTATTTTCGATGGATAAGTTCGATTTCCTTCCAAGCATCCAGTACATTTGATGAAATTTAGAACCCAGTTGTTTTCTCTTAGTTAAAATGTGAGTACGCCAAGTTAATCTTCGATCTAAATGCAGTCCGAGGTATTTGACTACACCATTTTGAGGTATGGGAGTTCCATTAAGTGTGACTGCAGGGCAGGTTTCTTTGCAAAGGGTGAAGGTGATATGAGTAGATTTAGTTGCATTAGCTTGCATTCTCCATTTTTTTAACCAGTTTTCAAATAGAATTAGATGGCTTTGCAGATTTCTAGATGCAGAAATAGGGTCAGGATGTGATGCTAAAAGAGTCGTGTCATCTGCATATGTAGCCGTGATTGTATAATTTGTTTAAGGTAGGTCTGCTGTGTACAGTGAGGAAAGAGTGGGTCCTAAGATACTTCCTTGAGGAACTCCGGATTGCACAGGATAAAGATCCGTTTAGGCTTCTTGATACTTTACTTGAAATGTTCTGTCGGAAAGGTAGGATGCTAGGAGTGAGTAGTATGGATGTGGGAGCAGGAGCTTAAGTTTGTATTTCAGTCCGAGGTGCCAAAGTTTATCAAATGCCTGGCTTATATCGACAAAGGCTGCCGAGCAGTACCGGCGGTCTTCCATGTCAGTACGGATTTGTTATTCGATGGACTTGTTCCGTAGTTCCGTGTTGTGTTCTAAACCCAAACTGGTGTGGGGTATAAGTTCATGTTCTTCTATGATGTCGGTCAGTCGTTTAAGTATGAGTTTGTCGAGTACTTTGGAGAGGACTGGAAGAAGACTTCTTGGTCGGTAGGACGTCGCTTCATTTGGATTTTTACCAGGTTTAAGGATCATTATGACTTGTGCTGATTTCTAATGGCATGGGAAGTACTCAAGTCTGAGAACAGCATTAAATATTTGTACCAATACTTTAATACATTTTTCGGATAGCTTATTAATAATTTCGTCGGTAATGAGATCATACCCGGGTGTCTTTTTACTGCTAACCTCGTGGTGTGTGATTGCTTCAACCTTACTATGTGAAACTTTAGGAACGGATAGAGACATCTGAAAGGGAGCATCGAACTGGTTCAGTAACTCTTTTTCTTCAGCAGCAGTTAACTGAGATGGATATGGTTGAAAAACTGAGGCAAGGTGTTCGGCAAAAACAGTGGCATTTTCCTGATCCGTTCTTGCCCATGTGTTATAATTGGTTCGTATTGGAGGTAGAAGATGTTGTTGGTACTTTAGTTTACGAGTGAGTTGCCACAAAGAGTAATCGGTTGCGTTTGTTGGTGTTAGTTCTTTAAGATAATTTTGTATGGAGTCATTGTGTATCCTACACAGTAGTTTTTTGAGGTCTTTTGCTAGGGTACTATACCGTTGTCTGCCTGCCGGGGCTCTCGTAATCTGCCATCGTTTACGAGCTTTTCGTTTCTCGGAGATTTTTTGCTGTAATAGTACTGGGGGTTCTTCTCGAATTCGTTCTTCGTTTATGTCTGGGGTCTCTTGCCACGCCGCACTTTGTATTGCTAGTGTGATGTCTGTCACAGATTTTTCTATGTCGAGGTGAGTTTTCAAAGGCAGTTCAAGAGTAATTTGTTCGTCCAATTTTTCTTTGAAGTAATCCCAGTCTGTCCATTTGCTACAAAGAGATAGTTTCTTCAGTTTGCCCAATATTTGTGTATTCATGTTTACTAGGACTGGAGTGTGGTCCGACGTTAAATCTAATCAGGACTTGACTTCAAATTTTTTAGAGTTAAGACCCTTGTTTAGGCAAAAGTCGACAAGATCGGGTATCTTATGGGGGTCGGATGGCCAGTATGTTGGCTGAAATGGTGATAGATGTCATATTATAAGCGGACATAACTTTCAATAGTTCTCACCCTTTGTTAGTTGTGAGCCTAGATCCCCATATTGTTTTTCGCATTAAAGTCTCCTCCGGCCAGAAATCGATTTCCCAAGGTCCGAAAATATTCGAGGCAATGCTCATATTTGTTGTTATGCTTTGGAGGGCAATATATAGCAGAGATTGTTAGTTCTCCTAGGGTATCTAGAAGACTGATGTTGGTGGCTTGGATATTGTTGCGTCTGTATTCAGCTAGTTCGGAGTGTTTTAGATTTTTCCTGATTATAACTGCTGACCCTCCATGTGCCGTTTCATCTGGGTGGTTTATATATATATATATATATATATATATATATATATATATATGTTATAGTTTGGTATTTTTATGTGACTTCTAAAGTGAGTTTCAGAGATGAGCAGAATGTCTTAAGTTATTGGTTTGTATAAATAATTTGATTTCCTGTGTATGTTGGCACAGGCCGTTGGCGTTCCAGAGTGCTATTTTTAACTGTTGTTCCATTATTTGTTTTTATTAGCAATCATTGACATGAGGTTTATAAGTGTACTCATTTGATCTATGAGGATTTTCATAATTTGCTTTAAATCGTCTATTTCGTTTTTAGGTGATGGTACTTCTGGCTGATTTTGTGGAGTTCTGATATGTTCTTGAGTTATTTGGGCAAACGTAATGCCCTGTTCAACAGTTCTCTGCTCAATATGGCGTGGTCGTAGTGGTGGGTACAACTTTTGTTGGATCTTTTTGTGAACTATACAACCTCTATAGTTTGCCGGGTGGTTTTCGTTGCAATTTACGCACTTGACATTGTTATCTTTAACCTTTCTAGGGCAATCGCTAGTTAAGTGGTTTGAAGCACATTTAACGCAACGTGGTTTATTTTGACAATAATTTTTTGTATGTCCATATTATGGACAACGCAAACATTGTGGAATTTCACTTTTGGCATGCGGTGCTTAAAACTGAACTTTGGTGTTCAGTAGCAAATCTATTTTATAAATGTCCTTGTTATTATCTTTAGGTACTAGGTCTAAGAAGTGCAGTGGTAATGGAATTCTTGATCCTCTTTGCTTCACATTCCAAACGTTTGTTATTTCATGTCATTTCTCTTGCAAACTTGTTTTAATGTCTTGTACTTCAGTGGTTGTGTGCAAATTCTTCAGTACAACACGAAAGGTTCTTTCTTGTCTGAGCTTATATGTGTGAAATTTGGTGTTTTTAGCTGCAAGTGCTTTTACTAGCACAGTATATATCGCACTTTCACATGGCTGTACTTTAACTTGATTATTATATAGTGTCTTTAACGTGTATTTATCTTTAGCCAGTTCATTCAGCAAGGTAATTAATGGCTGAATATTTTCAACGCCCGAGATGAAGATCGGTGGTGGTTTGGGTTCAGTGATTTGTGCGTTTTGGTCCATGTTTTCATCTGGAAGTGGGGCAAATTTATTACTAAGACCGAGCCAATAATCCTTATATGAAGAAGTAGCGTCTTGATCCTCTACTTCGTTTTTTGGTGGGAAATTGCCATGAGTCTGTGGTATTTTATGACTGAGAATACTGTGCAGTTTGCAGCTGCGTTATATTGAGGTTTGGAAAACTGTTATTTATTGGTTGACTGCTGAATAAGGTTGTATTTTGTGCAGGTACTTGTATGGGAAGTGGTTGAGAAAGGGAAGAATTAGTTGGCATTTGTGTATATGAAATGGGTAGAAGTGGGTGTCCATGAGGGTCTAAAATTGTATGCGGAGGTGCATATTTCACGTAGTTCGGTGGCTGATACACTGTTGAGTAAAGTAGAAATTACTGCTTATATGTTGTTTGGAAATTATTTTGTGTCACTTTAAGTTATAAACACGATAAGGTATAGATAAATGGTTTTTAAAATAAATTTGTGGAGTTGATCTTACTATTTAATCTCTTGCACTTATTTATCTCAAAGAGCAGCCCGCACACGACTTTACTCGTTGAAATCTAAAAAGATAATGGATTTATTTGAATGTATCGTTGTCTACCTGTTTATCTGTTTAACGAATCTTCTTCGTTATAGATATATTTATATTTAGTTATATTTAACCCATTTTCTTCAATTATGGCTATACTACTTTTTTTCTAATATTAACTTACCCATTTTCAGTGGCGGCTCGTGCGTATTACAAAAGGGTAGGCACACTTATAACAAGAAAGCGCCTACAGAAAATAATCTCTTATCTGTACAGGTGTATAATACATAATATAAGCAAATGTTGTAAGAAAATAATGATCAAAATAAAACAAATTAGTAAAAGGTATAAAAATTAAAGAAATATTATAATCACGGAACAACAAATTATTAATCTTTATAAATTAATTCTACGCGTCTGCTTTTTTATTTGCAAAATTGCCAATAACTTTATCACAAAATCTAATAACTTCATTATTTTCTTACAAAAATTTTACTAATTCCTTTTCGATGGCTAATAGTGACAAAGTATTTAATCTCATTTGACCAATTGTATTTGTTGAACAAGTTTTGATCCTTTTCAGTGCCGAAAACCTCCTTTCAACCGAATTCGACGTGGCAGGTGAAGTTAACGTTTAGACCTAAAAGTTTTACTATTTCTGGTACATCCTGAAGTAAATTACTGTTGTAAATAAATTTTAGCGTATCTTAACAAGTGGCAGAATCACCAAAAATGTCCGGATCCGAGTACCAAACACGCAACTCGTTTTTTGCAAGAGTGTGCGAAGTAAATCTTCCGGAAACTCTTCATGGTATTTTTCGAAGTTAATAGCATCGGTTAGGTTAAAAAAAATTAAATTTTCCAGGTCTTTAAAACGAGTCTCAATTTGATTGATCACAAAGTCTATAATTTCATAATATACTTGTCTAAAATGCACTTTTGAACTATTATTGGTATTCACTATGTTTTGCTTGTTGTAATTCCTCACATGAAATTGAGTGAAATATGGTGTTGAAATCATTATTTCTGATGACTTGCATATTTAATAAAATGTTTTGTATTCTATTATTTTATTTTTGCCTGCAAACCATTCAAATCTTCCGACATAGCTGTAGCACTATCGTATGTCTGGCCTACCAATTTAGTTTCAATATCAAATTCTGTAATTTTTCTGTTAATATTTGGAAGAGTCCATCGGCTGGTCGACTTTCACTGAGGTTTAAAAAACCCATAAAGCGTTCTACCACAATCCTCTTTAAGGTACATCTAAATATAACTGGGAATGGCAAGAAATATCGGGTGTTTCAGCAACTTGCCATGAAAAAAACGAACTTTGCTTTACCGCTGTACTAATACCGAGTGGCTAGAAAAAAAAAACGAATCCTGTTTAAATTCGCACATCTTTGGAACGCTTTCAGATATGGATTCAAGTTTTGATTTTCTAAGACACAGTGAACTGAAAATTATCCCTGTCAAATGACAAACATTTATTTCAAAACATAAAAGAATAACGAATTTTTAAATAGCAACTAAAAAATATCAATTATACGTTAGTGATACTCTTTAAAATTCTACCAATAAACATCTTGTATGGTATACCCCACTTATAAATGTGTTGTATGGGACCGCCATTTTGCAAATGTACAGTTCTTAGTCTATGTTTAAATTGTAAAATTGTTCCTCTGATCAAATTTATCGACACTTCTGGCCACACTTCTTCTAAACGACGGCGAAGATCTTCTAAGTTTGCAAATGGTTCGCGTCTTTGAGCATACACTTTTTCTTGCAATGCATTCCACCCTGAATAGTCTAAACGATTACAGTCTGGAGAATTAGGCGGCTATTGGTTTGCCCGAATTAAAGATGGCATGTTTTCTTCTAAGAACTGTTGTGTCCTTGCTGCTCTGTGAGATGGAGCACTGTCCTGGATAAAAATGTAATCGTTATTCAAGTATAATCGATGCATTTCTAGTAATAAATCGTCACGTAAATGTCGTATGTAGCTATCTGCGTTTGTTTTTGTTAACTGAGGATCAGTGAAAAATAGGGTACTTTTTCCATTCCAGGATATTACGCATGATGCCATCAGCTTCTTAGAAAACCGCGACTTTCTGTGGTACAAACGTTCTGGTTCAATAGCTTTCTTCTTGGTTTCCGAATAAACCCTATTATTTCGTCCGTTTTAAGGGACTTGTAGCGCAAAATCCTTTTCGTCTCGGAAAATTAAGCGTTTTAGGTCAGCATTCGAAAACCTCTTGTATAGACGTGAACTTCTTGATAATCGACGGATTTTTGCTGGGGTTTGCAACCTTTTGTACCATTTAATACCTACATGTCTTTGAATAACTTGTACAGATCTGCGACTGATTCTTAGTCTGGCTGCTATCTGACGCTGAGACAAATGTGCCCCTGGTTGATTTTCCTGTGACAATAACAATTCACGTACAATTTCTGAATTTTCATTGCTTGGAGATTCCCTGCAAACTCTTCTGCAATTCTTTCTCGCGCGATTTTTTTTCGCGATAACACATTTCAATTAACTCCAAATCAGACTTTGTTCAAATTGTGCCATTATGAAGAAAAATTAACTCAATTTGCCCGAAATGTCACTTAACGGATTGTAAACAAATAACTACAAGTGTCACTCATAACTGCATTTGTTTTAACAAAAGGTTATTGCGATTTAAGTTGCTTATGCAGACGACACGTGTAATTGTTATTTTTTAGTTGATATTTAAAAATTCGTTATTCTTTTATGTTTTGAAATAAACGTTTGTAATTTGGCAAGTATAATTTTCAGTTCACTGTGTCTTAGAAAATAAAAACTGAAATCTATATCTGAAAGCGTTCCAAAGATGTGCCAACTTCAACAGGATTTTTTTTCTAGCCACCCAGTATATTGACGGGTGATTTCATTTATGCTATCAATTAGTTCACTTTGAATTGTTTTGGAGAGCCCATTAACTACGGACGCCTCATTACAAAAATTTTTTTTCATCGTGTCATCCAAAAGACAACTCTTGCGTAGACCAATAGATTAGAATGTCAAGTAAACGTTTGATAATGTCTCGGTTTACGCGCACTTTTTGATTAAATTGTAATCTGTCTTGTTTATATGCCGAATCACTAGATTTTTCTATATATTTTTTACCAAATAATTTCAATTTTAAAGATGCATAGGTATGTGAAGTTTTGCTGACGAATTTTATAAATCGTCACATCCTGTATAATTCCATAGTTAGTTTCATTTCAAAGAAAAAAGTAAACAGAGCCAGCAATATAACTTATTCCTGGTCTCACTCCCAGTTAGCCATTCATATTTTACGTAACACGGCACGTTGAAAGCTCTATTACTGCATTTATCCTGTTTTACTAATTTTTTTAAAGGTGCTGGTCTTTCGCAATTTTTTAAGAACACGTCGTCATAGGAAAAAGAACTAAAAGAATGGGTCAACAAAAATTCCACAATGTCTGTTTTTGACGAATAATTCTTGAATATTACGATTGACGTCTTTGCTTGTTGACGAAGACGCCTACATTATCCAAAAGTAGAGATAGTTTTAATATTTTGATAGAAAATAAATAACTCGCTAAGCAACTAAAATGTCTTACCGGGTTTAAAAATTATTAACGGGCTCGTACGGAAGTAGACGAAAGGTGACGATAGGCTTGCCTATGATGACTACTGTAAATGATTCATCGCGTATGTTAAAGCGATTAATAAAATACTCAATTCACAACTATTTAATACGTAAATACATGAATATATAACACGCCTATATAATTCAATCGTATTACATAAACGCACGCCGTAAAACCACCTTCCTCAACGCCTCCGTTAGTAATTCCCGCTCCATCCTTCCCTCCTTACTCCGCTCTTCCGGCCTCGCCCCCCTCGCCATTCTCTTCTTCCGTGTAACAGTCGGCCTTCCTGAAACAGTAATGACCTCATTACTAAAATTAACTCTCAAGGAGGTCCGATGGGTCTTGCCCATCGGCATCATCATCATTCACAATGTCACATTCATCCATGCATGGGTATCGCCTTAAAGAGTCGACCGCGACAGTCGCCTGAAAGGGCTTACAACCCCTAACGCCGTTTATCGCCTCGATTATTTACCTAGCATCAGGTAGAACCGTCGTTACTCTGTAGGGTCCGTCAAATTTATTATATTCGGTAGCCCTTCTCCGCCCTTTATTGTAACGCGTTTGCATCCGCCTAGCCGTCCCAAAGCCTTTAAGCACCACACCTGCACTGCCTCGCCTTTTGGTCAACCCCAGTCGCCTCGCCGCCGCCAGTGAAATGTTACTTTGCTCACTCCCCGAAACAATGTACGCCCTGACTGGGGAGTCAGCCACATATGCCATCTTACAAAACGTATTAGTAGGCTTGAGCAGTAAACTTACCTTCACGTAGTCGCCGGTTTCCTCCGCCATCTTGGGACACATCGTCCATATATGCCCGTGTGCGCCACATCGTCGACATCTCTCCTTCCGCTCCAGGGGACAGTCCTTGGAGAAATGTGTCGTCATTTGCTGACAGTTGTAGCATCGATGTAGCCCCTTCACCACCGCCTGTGGTGTCTGATGTCTCTTGGGTGGTCTGTTAGCATTGGGCACCCGCTGGCTGGCCAAAACAGAGTTTGAGGGACTTGGTACAGGTTCCTCCAGTCCCAACAGGAAATCGTTATATAACGCTTCGGGTGTAGCGCACTTCGCCGCGTGTGCGTTAGCCTTGTACGGCTCCGGTAATCCATGCACGATGCAAGAGACGGCATGTTCGCCTGTGATGTCGACTCGAGCACACAACGCCATCTTGTCTCGGTGATACTCGGTCATGGTCTCATTAGACCGCTTGCGCCTAAGTGCCAACTCCTCGATCATGGCACCAAAAGTGTTACGCAAAAGAAACGCCCCCTTTAACACGCTACACCATTCCTCCCACTCATAGTTGATTCGATCGAGGCGGTAGAACCACTTCTTCGCCGCGCCGTCAAGTCGCGCTTGGCTCGCCAGCACTTTCTCCTTCTCAGACCAGCCATGCATTTCGCCTAGCATATCTAACCTGGTGATCCATCGTTGGATAGATGCCTCCTCGTTGTCTGGGTCAAACGGCTCTATTAAATGCCACGCCGTACTTGAGGAAGTCACTCTACTCGCCTCGCCCACCTCGGTCCTTACACTATACCCGCTCGATGCCCCTGTCGCCGCCTGCGGGCTGTGGTTTGGAGGAAGTGCCGGGTCCTCCCGGACCAGGGACGCAGCACTTGTCTCGAACGCCCGTAACATCTTGTCGGCGAACCCTTTCGCCATCAGGTGTCGTGCCACCTCGGCCGCCAGACTCTCGTCGCCATCCTTCTTCGAAGAAGGTATTAGACGCTCGTCCGTCTCCATTGATAAAGCGTCATCAGCAAACATTCTTAATACCTGAAACAATTGACAAATATGAGTTACGACCAACGATGTAAATCGGGCTTAATAATTAACTTGTAATTTAATTCACATGAACGCCGTACCTTAACCACGCCTATATATTACTATAATTTCAACAAATCGTATCGCCTCAACTGATTTTTAAAACCAGCTTTAAATTTTATTTATGACTATTAGGCACGCCCATGCACTATAAATCAACTATAACGCCTTTATAAATCAATAAGTACATAAAGTCACCTACAGCAATAATTAAAATAGCCTCTAAATTTTAGTTACGGTTGCTTGGCTACGCCCATGTACTAAAATGATTGGTAGCTCAATTACAGCACCTTTGTAACCCAATAAGTATATAAATTTCAACTGAAACCAATGGTTTGAATCGCCTTCTAATTCTATCTGCAATTTTTAGTAATGATCACATTCAATTTGTAACGCTCTTACAAATCTGCAATAATATAATTTTCATTTAAATTGTAAATAACCACCGCCTTCTATGTTACTTACAATTTGTTAATTACATATCTATACAATGATTATTAATCAATTTGCAGTTCGCCCTTACACACCAGTACTTATATAATTCGCGCCTGAAAACAATTAAACTCACCTCCAATTATATATATATATATATATATATATATATATATATATATACAGGGTGTTACTTAAGTGTATGTACTTATTTTAAGGGGTGATTCCTGAGGCGATTTCGAGCCGGAAAGTTCATATGAATATATGTATGTCCTCAGAAGCTTCGTTATCGATCTACAGGCTGTTGAAGTTGTTTTTTCGGTTTTTTCCAAATTTTTCGAAAACCCTTCTAGATATTACATTCAAATTTTACATATTGTATAAGGGCATGAAGGCCCTTATTTCAATTGAAAAGTTCATTTTTAATTTAACCAGTGACGTAGATACAGCTAGGCCATGACATAAATTCCACAAAAAAAATGTGTTACGCCACTGTTTTATATGACGCGTTTACACGATATTCATCAGAAATCAATTCCGAACAAAAAAGGTCTCCATGCATTTTCACGTAAAAATCACCGTTTAGGAAAAAATAATTAAAAAGTGTCGTGTCGTTATAAAGTGCACTTATTCCTAACATAGAAACTATTTACAGAAACTGAACAATAAAGGGAAAAACTTTTGTGCAGTCATTCATAAAAAATGCTGAAAATGTCCACCATCCGCTTCTATACAGGCTTCTGCTCTTCTCCTCATTGAACGACGCACTCTTTCAAAAATTCCCGGTGTGTTCTGTATGGTTGCCCCCAGAAATAAAAGTCTAAGCTGTTCAGATCAGGCGATCTCGGTGGCCAGAACTGAGGCCCCTCACGACCTATCCATCGATTTGGGTAAACTGAATTCAAATATTCACGCACCAAAATGCTGAAGTGGGCCGGGGCACCGTCGTGCATGAACCACATGTGCTGACGTACTAGAAGAGGGACATTTTCTAGTAATTCAGGCAAATTATTTTGAAGAAACGCACGATAGGTATTGCCGTCAAGGCGCCTTGGAAGAAAGAATGGTCCAACTAAAAAATATCCAATAATACCAACCCACACGTTGACTGAAAATTGCTGCTGAAATTTTGTTTCTACTATAGCATGACGGTTCTCTTCATCCGTGAAGATAACTTGCCTGTTGAAATGAGGATTTTCTGCAACCTTCTGGAGAAACCACATGGAAAAATTCCTGCGTGCTGGAAAATCTCGTGGAAGAAGAGCTTGCACTCTTTGCAGATGATACGGATACAGCAAATATTCTCTCAAAATTTCCCATACAGTTTTGTGGCAAACATTCAACGCACTCCCAATTTTGCGTGTACTAGATCCTGGATTCTGTTCAATTTCATTGAGAACAGCCTCCTCTATTTCCGCCGTCCTCACTGTTCGAGGTCGTCCCTCTCGGTTTCCATTTTGTAAACTGCCATATTGACAATCGCAGATGGATGTTTGTGAATGTTCTACTATCGGGAACAGCACGGTTGGGAAATCTTTCTTCGTAAAGACGCCTGGCTTGTTTAGCATTGCCGTCAGCCAGACCATAGACGAAATGCATGTCGGTCATCTCCGAAATAGCATAATTGACCATTTCTCTTACTTTTATGAAGACAAAACACTTGGAAAACAACAAAAAGAACAAATTTTTAAACTAGTTATTGCCTGTCAAGAATAAGAATGACATGACAGGATTATTAACGAAATACATAGCGATGTTTCCTTATCAACGGACAGAGCTCACTTGTGTTTTTGTGACATATCTTTATCTTGTAAATAAACCACGTTATAACGACACGACACTTTTTAATTATTTTTTCCTAAACGGTGAGTTTTACGTGAAAATGTATGGAGACCTTTTTTGTTCGGAATTCATTTCTGATGAATATCGTGTAAACGCGTCATATAAAACAGTGGCGTAACACATTTTTTTTGTGGAATTTAAGTTATGACCTAGCTGTATCTACGCCACTGGTTAAATTAAAAATGAACTTTTCAGTTGAAATAAGTGCCTTCATGCCCTTATACAATATGTAAAATTTCAATGTAATATCTAGAAGGGTTTTCGAAAAATTTGGAAAAAACCGAAAAAACTTCAACAGCCTGTAGATCGATAACGAAGCTTCTGAGGACATACATTCATATAAACTTTCCGGCTCGAAATCGCCTCAGGAATCACCCCTTAAAATAAGTACATACACTTAAGTAACACCCTGTACATATACATATATATATATATATATATATATATATATATATATATATATATATATATATATATATATATATACGCCTATATAATCAATAAGTATATAAATTGCACTTAAGCCAAACAGATAAAATCACTTCAAAATTTTATTTATAATCATTTGCAATATAACTGCTAGATCAATTAGTGAAGGCCTTCATAAATTTATAATTACACAAATTCTTGCAATAACAACCGCCTGCAATAATTTCCACAATAATTAACAATTCGCATTCAGTAATTTCTTCCGGTATTTCCGCTTTAAAATTGTGACGCCTTATAAAAACATCAACTTATACAAACCAGCAAGAATGTTCGTTATCGCGTTGGTATAAACATACACAACTTGCCAATCTGGTTTTAAATGCATACTTTATTTTTGGCCTCTTCATCAATTTAAATATAAATTGAATACTTACAGTATATTTCGCCTTTTCCGGAAATACCTGCCAAGTCGCCTTTAAGAAAGCTTCTTCACACACAAAAGACTGCGAACTTTCACCAAACGTCACGCTCGATGAGACCTGTTTTCGCCAGTACGCACGGGTCTATTATCACACACTCTTGATCTGTTAAAGCGGTTAATAAAATACTCAATTCAAAACTATTTCATACATAAATATGTTAATGTATAACTCGCCTATATAGCTCAATCGTATTACATAAACACATGCCGTACAACATACTTTTTCCACGCTTCTACTAGTAATGCCCTGCCGGCTGCCCGCGCTAGCCTTCCCTCCTTACTCCGCTCTTCAACCGTTTACAGCCTTCCGACCTCGCCCCTCTCGCCATTCTTTCATCCATGTAACACGTACATAGCGCTAAAAATATTTTTATTAAAAATTAATTTATACCCGATTTTCACCTCTAATTTTTGGCAAAAGGTATCTTACTTATACCACTGCATTAAAGGTAGGTATTAATAATTTAAAACTAAGATTTGCCAATAGTATTGAAACAATATTATTCATAACTGAAATTGCAGTGCATTATTTAATTAAATTGTTTGCATTAATATTAATTAATGAATCTAATAATTTTTCGGTTGTTTTTTAATCTAATCTACTAATTGTATGTGTATATTTGTTTACTGAAGAGAATTGGATTTCCTAGACGCGAAATAGTATGAATAAATTACTGTTTAGGCAAGTCCCTATACGCTATACTGCGTACTGCCTCATTTCAGTATGCGATCGAACTTAGTAGTACCTATCAAAGACACTGTCGGCACGCGTATTACCGTAGCATATAGTGATTTCTTACGTATTATGTTTTAATTCAATAAAGCGATATTACATACTTTTTTAAATGAAATAATAGTATATTACATACCGAGGCGGAAAGTGTTCCATTCCAGTCAAGAGAAGTATAGTTCACCGAGAGTCAAAGCCTCGAGGTGAACTAGTTCTCGAGACGGGGAATGATACTTTTGCCGAGGTTTCTATACGATTTTATTCGCAATTAAAGAACAAGCAACATTATACAGTTCAAATAAAAAAAATTTGGACCATATCCATCACGGCTTCTCGTTTAATATTGAAGGTCGTGACAATGCGACTTTTAATTTTTACATTAATGAGTAGCCATAAATGTTATGCTTGTTATTTTTCTGTTGGTTTTGTCGTTACTTGTTATCAATAATTCACTGATTCAATATGCTTATTAAAGAAAACGTGTTGTTTGTTTCCACCTATTGCTTGCGTTCACTCACCATCTACGCACGTGAGAAAAAATAGTTGCATACCCTTTATTAAAATTGGCACGTTGTCAATTTGACATTGACAGTTTAAATCGACAGTAGCTCCCCCACAGGTTGGAAAATGGTCCATTACTGACCGCTTCATCTCATTACTCTCTCCTTTGTTTGTTATTACTGACCGCTTAAAGTAACCCGTAGAATCATTCACGTTTCAACATTTAAATGGTTAAAAAAAACGGTATGTTATAAACTAATTATTATTCTAATCTTTACCCTAAATGAACTCCAAGTCGTGCGTTCTTCCTTAAATATACTTATCGTTATAAATCACATATGAAATATTCTAAGATAAAAATTCCTATTTAACTTTAAGGCTACGCACCTACGTTTTAAATTTATAAGGTTGCCTATCCAGTACAATGCAGTAATTAGACACCAATTATAGTATAGGCAAATTAGGGTCGGAGACGGAAAAAATTGTTAGAAAGCTGATTCCCTCTGGAATATGTTTCTTGAGTACCACTGACCTCCAGAAAAATCTGACATGGGGAACCTCCTTAAATTTTGAGAAAATGGCCGCATCTTGATTTCTTTCGAAATGGCTATTTCTCAGGATCGGACTTCATAGAATCACCCCGTTTGCACTAAAATGCGTTGTTCATGTTTACAATGAAAGTGAAGAACACCCTTAACAATGGCAGCCATATTGAAATTCACTAAAATGGCCATTACTGCGGAACGGACAGTCATATAAAATTCCTATTTGCACTACAATTTAAGATTTGCATTAGAGAATAGATTAAAATATTTTTTTCTAACTGTAACTCAGATTTCTGGTGAACTACTCTTATCTTTTTAAAAAATCGGTCGCCATCTTGGAATTTTTCAAATGGCGACAACACATAGAGACATTCTATTTTCGTCATTTGTTTTTATTTTCAAATGACATCATATTTTAAAGTTAAATGTGTTAAAAATCGTAGTATAGAAAAAAAAACAGGAATTGCAATTACAATAATAAGCTTTTTTTAAACTTTCCTCCTTTTTACGGCTTCCGTAGTGAAAGCCTCACTTCGTTTCACATCTACAATATTTTCGCGTTTACAGCCGTCTTCGAGATCACCATCGGGGCCGTCTTCCTCACTGATTGGTTCACTACGGTTCAAACACGATGCGCCATCACATCTACCGCACATTCAAGTGCAAGACAAACCACTTCGCCATATGTTTAGTCATAGTACCTAGGCCATCATGTAAGTCACTGCAGCAGTAAGATTTCCTAGTGGAACTAACACGTACACGGCACTTTGGGTTGTGTCAGGGCAGCGATGAGTACTAGTAGATCTGAGTCGGCGCCTACGGCGACAGCTATTCGTTTTGATTCCGCTTGAGTTCTCACCGTTTTAACAATCAAGACATCCACGTCACTTAATGCCTGAAAAACAGGGAATTTTGCTTTCTTGAATTCTAACGAAAGGAGGTTAAGGAGACTTGTTCTCAACGTTCGACAAAAATTGCTCTAAACAATCACGGCGTTCGATGAAGTTTCTTCAACCCTCGCAGCTGACTTTCCTGCAGCTCGCCTCTTATGCACTGCGTCTTTCGTACTTGGTTCATACCCGTCGAAAACTACGGTGACATTTTTCCGTAATTACGAAGAACATAGTTCAAGTAGGCTTTGCACACGTCACCGTACGTTGCGGGGCGGGGCCAATCCACAAGATGTAAGAGATCTCCACCGTCGAGAACAAAGCTTGGATTTTCAGGCAATTCATTGCTGAGCTTACAGATCTTTTCTAGAAAATAAAATTTCATTAGTTACCACCAAGCAGTTTCACAAATCGTAGTGTTGAGTTGATGAACACGTAAATTTTCACTTGCTAACAATATATTTCATTCCTGTGAAAGGCTTCCACTTCATAAAACACATTAAATACAACAGAGACAACTCTCAGATCGTGCAGAAATATACAGGCAGAACGCTCTGAGATCGCTGTTGACAGACAGGCGCCAACAACTTGTCGCACAGCTCGCCAGCGAGAAGCTACGGTTGGTGCTGCTTGACAACAGTCGCCTAGACGGAGCCTTCCAATAATTATATTTAAATCGTATCAACTTCAAGTAACTATTTATTAATGAGACAACTTGTTTTCTAAAACATTACACACATCGTTAGCTTGACATTTTTATAGAACAAAATTTAATGTCTCAAAAAAAATTAAAAAAAAACAAACATTTTTTTATTTTTATTTTTTTTTTTATGAAATCTAACTTTTATTGTAAGTATACGGTTCTAACTGGTTCTCCTGCAAGAAACACGCATTTTAGTACTAACGGGGTGTTTTTTGCCGCCATTTATAACAATTTTTTCCGCCTACAGCCAAAATTAGGTCTAATACCTACACTATTACGCGCTATTTTACACAATACGGCCCACAATTAGCATCTAATTAACGCGCAAGGAAATGCTAATTTCCTACATAAGTTCACCACCGTGAAGTTCGCCCTGTTGATTTGTTTCCTATAAGGGTGCAAAATTAAAAAAAATGATTTATCCAAAAGTTCGCCGCTATTGAGGAGCAAAATTTAATTTTAACGGTACAAAATGGTGCATAATTAGCGCCTAATTATACATGTGTTTAAATTACATTAATATTCTCGCCAGGAGTGTTTACCGCTACGTCGTTAATTTAGTCATGAATTTAGCTATCCAATTTGTTATACTGTCTCCTCATATCAAACAGTGAATTAAATAAGGATGGTGAACATTCGTAGTGCATTTGACGAAAGTGACATACGGTATTGAATAATCAAATGTAGTAGAAAGAGTAAACCTATAAACGCGATATCAATTTGTTCCATAAGCATAGGAATTTACTTCTCATTTGACTAATACTACATAACCTCCATTGTTTGTTTATCTTGGACTGTTTCCTCATGTCCTACGTTTACTTATTTTAATAATCATTTATTACACGCTTTAAATCAGTTCTAATTACTACAAAATAAATCACAATAAATAAGTAATTGTATTTTGGAATTCTGCAGCTTTAAATGCTGCCATCTCGGGGTATATTTTCTAATCCGGATGTATCATAACGAAAATAATTGTGACTCATGTTTTTCATATTACACCATATGATTCCATGTGATGACGTAGCGCTAATCACTCCTGGCGAAGATAGTATTTAAAACACATGTCCTACGTTTACTTATTTTAATAATCATTTATTACACGCTTTAAATCAGTTCTAATTACTACAAAATAAATCACAATAAATAAGTAATTGTATTTTGGAATTCTGCAGCTTTAAATGCTGCCATCTCGGGGTATATTTTCTAATCCGGATGTATCATAACGAAAATAATTGTGACTCATGTTTTTCATATTACACCATATGATTCCATGTGATGACGTAGCGGTAATCACTCCTGGCGAAGATAGTATTTAAAACACCCGGCTACCTTCACACATCTACATGAATTAGCACTGACTTTTACGGGTGCAATTATACCTTAGCATAGTACGAAATTACATAATTGAATGTACCCCTTTACCTACATTCTACATAATTTCTGGTTTCTTTCCCCTTGCTTTTTTGTGGGAGATTGGTAATTAACCTTAATTTGACTGTGCATACAGTATAGACTATATATTATTCATCAAAACCATTCACAGTGAATGTCACTGACACATGCCGATATTTGTGTCGGGGAGGAAACTTTTTGTACCAGATGTGATGATTGCGCTCACTACCCTTCCCCTACAACTTCGGCATAACATAATATTTTTTTTAATGATGGGTACCAACGTAAGAGTGAACTATTGCTAATTTAATTTAAACTTCAATTTTAGAGAAATTTTAGTAGTTAAAAAATTGAACAAGGGAACAAATACAACACATACTTGTCTGGATACCATTTATTGAATAGCTCTGGTACTTTTTTTTCCATAAAGCATAAATAGGTTCCATTATAGATATATACAGGGAGTTTCATGACGAGGTTTCAGTATCGGTATATAAAGAAGTAATAAAGATGTAGCTTTACATTTTTCATTCATAGCTAATTAAAGATTTCCAATTTAAGGAAAATATTTTGGAGTTTATAGGACTTCCGGTGAAACTGGAAGTAGGCTTGGTGTTATTTTAAATGGAACACTCCATATATTTTTATATTTTTGAATTCCAAATTAAATTTTAAGGAGACTTTTATAATATGACTATGTTAAAATTCTGAACCATTTTTGAGATATTTCCTTTATTCCGTAAAATATGACAATATCAGTTTACAAACATTTTAATTACTCAGCATTTATTTAAGGTAGATTATTGAAATTTGGCATAATTTTTAATGACATATGTCATTATCGCATTTTGTTTTACATCTCGGACAAGATAACAACAAAGAACTTTTGCAAACTACATTAACCGTCTTCGTATCTCTTACGTTGGAACGAACGTTGTATTTTTCCGCAAGAAGCGAAGCCTTCTCCAGAGAACGACGAAAGCACTTGGTACTTTAAACACTAAACGCCTTTCTGGATCTCGATAAGTCCCTGCTACGATGGTTCCTTCAACACGGACCGGGATCAACGTTGTTCCGCGGTAATAACTACGTCACCCTAACGGAAAAAACTGGGCGTTTCTACACCTATGCTACTACTACTACTGCTGTGAATAATTTCATTTGTCGCCAAATTGGTTTTTAAACCTCCGCCATTTAATTAGCGAATTAAAGAAAAAGGTACTCAAATTTTCGTAGTACGCGCATCCTACGAAGTCAAACTCGAAAATCGCCGGGAGAAATTGCAATGTCAACAACACCTACCTCTTCTCGAAACCTTATCTAAGTAATGGATATATGGTAAATTGAAATTTTCTAGCTTTTACTGCCCTGGATATAAAGACAGATTCTTTGCTTGAGATCAAACTTTATCAATCGAGGCGGTGCCGAACTGGCGGATAAATTTTAACTTTTACCATACAATGTAATAATTTGAATGCGCCCTTTAATTTTATTTTTGTATGATGCAATCTCAACTTGATTTAACGAAATTCACCCAATTTAAAATAACGAAAACATTTATATATACAAAGTTATCCTTATTTACAAAGACCCTAGTGAATGTTTGCTTTCAACTTAGTGAAAGGGTTTTCCTAAACATCGATACCAAAAATCTAAATCACATTTCATTTTAAACTTTCATTTTACTTTGATCGACAACAAAAGCTTCATTTTTGTTTTAGAAAATAACAAAAAAATTCATAAAACTTTTAGATGCATAAAAGACAAAAGAAAATGTTACAAAAGCTTCTCCAAACATTGATGCGTTATTAGTTCCAATTACGAGAGTTTACACTACATTTAAGACGTTTGGTACTAACAAATAATTTATAATTTTCAAAATGATCGGCAAATGTATGATAAAATCATAGATACATGACAAGCTGATTAAAATTTTAGATATTTACAATACATATAGATTATAAATATAGACTACAATTATAACTAAGTAAAATATACAAATATCGTGTTAAGTTGGTGGTGCGCTGCTCAGGAGTCCTCGTCCTTCGGCGCGTGGGTTGTATGGTTATTGGTACGGTGTGGACTGTTTATTTGCCTTTCGGCTGGTGTATTTGGTACTGCTGCCTCGGATATCTGAAATAAACAACAAACGTATAAGTTTAGTCATCACAATTGCCTGGACAACGATATCGGGGCAATTATTGTGCAGCAGTAGAATGGAATTTCTGTACCGTGAGGCGGTACCGAACAAGCAGGAGATAAGCTTAGGACAGGAAATAACTATAGAAAGTCGATACTAGTATGCTTATCCGAGGCATCCCTTTTCGTCGCCATTCCTGAGATTGTTTCCCCAAGAAGGGCAAACACCTCCTCACCGTGTGTCACTCCCCACAGGTCAGTCGCACTTTGCGCCTCAGCTAATGCAACTGCCACCTTTCGGATGACCGGTAGGACCTTCGCCAACTCTAACCGTCTGAAGAAGCCCAGAATGGCGTCGAACTCTAAAGCGGGTGGGGTGGGCGTTTTCTCGACTGTGGCTCTAGTCGCATTCGGTACTTCCGCCTTCTCACTACCGGTCGACGTCGCTTTGGCGTAACTAACGCCGGTTTAGTGTTGAAAGGGTGTCGCTGTCGACGGTGCCCGCTTCTGTCGCTATTTGCGTGGTGTGTCGGTCTGCTTCAGCTGGGGCGGAGAGAGACGTGGGAACTTCGGGCATCCCCGAATAATCACCACCACAATTCACGCACTTAGCCCGGCTGGTACGGAGTTCAGTGCTGCCACCCTGTGCGTGACGGTTTCCCTGACACCGGTGACTCTGCCTGATGCCGAATTTCCACCTCAAGTCGTGAATGGAGATACAAAGCCGAATTACGTACTCCACCAGCCGGATCCCCCTTAGGCCTCCTTCTGTTCGAAGCGTTACCAGCAGAAATGGGACCTGTCGTCCTTGTTTCCTCATCCTGAAATAAGGAATGGGATTAATGTCGCGTGGCTCTCGTAGATTTCTACAGGTACTCCTTTTAGAACCACCTTGAACGTACGTTCACTCTTTGCCGAATTGGTATAGTACGGAGTACCATGCCTGTGCTTATACCGCATCAGCCTGTCACGGTCCTTGGCAGTGACAGGCTGTATCCTGCATCTCTCGCTGATTGCCTTCGCTCGGTCAAATTCTCGAGAGAAAGTGACCCAGTTCTCCTTCTGACGAAGGAGTACCGTCTGCACCGTTCCCTGTTAACGGCGGCTTCCATGGCTTCCGGGCGGTTCGTGATGTCTGTAAGGGCCCCGAAAGCGTTAGCGGTCGGTCCATCGATGTCTTCTTGGGCTTCTTCTGTAGCCGGAATTCTTCGCCGAACTATGAAAACATTTAAGGTCACCTAAAGATGTTTCAAGTCCATTATCATCTTCCGGAGTGTATAAGTTATCTTGTTCTTGTGTGAAAGTATATATTGGACCATAAAACGTAGCTTTGATGCAAGACGTAACCAACGTATGAGATCTTTGTAGATTAGGTCAACCAGAGAAGTCTGCACTAGCTGAGCATACTTTAAATAATTTAAACCATGGCGTTCAATTTGATAATGTTTGCAAGACAAACTCATTATTATGTTCGTTTACAAAGTGGAGCTATTGAGATATATAAACGTCTTTAATAACTTTAATAGGCAAGAAGGTCTCCGTTTAAACAGGTTTTGACATCTTGGAAATAAAAACAAGAGACACAATGATACATCTTAATTTTAATTTTAGCTTTTGGTATGTGCAGGTTTTTTGCTGTTTTTCCTATACTTTGAAGTAAATGCTTTACCAAAATATGTTAAGTTACCACAACACTATAATAATTTAACATATGTACTTGAAATTAAAATTAAAATTAAACATCATATTGATCGTACTACATTGTGTTTTCACTGTAAAATAACAATTACAATTATTAACAAAACGTATTACTTTGTTAAATTTGACTAGACCTTTAATTAGTATGTCAAGTTTCTATTTGTGAATGTTTTTATCAATTTCAAAGTAATGTTTTTCACAACTTTACAATTAAAATCACAATTTGATTAAATTTGCTCTTTGATTAGGACATTTTTCAGTTAGCATTCGACCCTTAGAGGGTGTTCTGATTAGTTATCTTCAAGGCAGTTTAATAATATTTAATTCTATTAAGGATTTAGTTATGCTTTACTAAGATTAGATTCTATAGTTCCAATGTTCTTCAGCGATCCCAAGAGTCCTTTAGTTGACACAACCAATTACCTGTATCAGAAATATTCCAACATATTGCTCGTCTCACGCTATGTGTATTATTTAATGCGTAGATAAAACTTGTAGTTTGATTTGAATTGTCTAAAATAGGCTTACCTTGTTTTTACCGTTATTAAAAGTATTTCCACTGCCGCTTCGAGCGGCAGTAAATGTGTTCGCTTGCAAACAAGAACAAGAACGGATTAAAAAATTCTGATTTTCCAACGTAAATTCAGAGCGTATTTAAAATTGGTAGTTTGCCTTGATTTATGTAATACAAGCTTCACTGCCGCTTCGAGCGACAGTAAAAGTACTTTTGTTACCGTTGCCAATAGAAACAGAAATGTGACTTCAACTACGTTTATCAAGACACAAGTCAAATTGATATGACGTTTGAATAAATTTTGTTTTCTTTAATCATCATGTTTACTCCTGCATTTATGACGTTACATTTTTTCATACTTGAGTAATATTATCAGCAACGCCAGTAAAAGCTTTTTATGGCCGCAAATACGAAAATGTCCATATTATTCACAGTATTATTTTTTACCCAACGGCAAAAAATGATCACGTCTATCTACACAAAAAAAAATTTCCTAGTGTTCGTCCCCACTAAGACGGACCGCTTGTTTTCTTGGTCCGTCTAAAGAGATGCAGTACAATGTATATGAAACTGTTCACATTTAGACGGATCCGCGAAAAATAACGGATCAGGGTTATTAAACGGACGTTTTGTCACTGCGAAGAGCCGTCTAAACGCTCGGAACAGATATAGTGTGAATGAATCCGCTGACGAGATGGCACCCAAGATACACGTATGACGGTATGCTGTAGCGCATTTATCTCCGTCTCTCTCGCACAATGTGACGTCACGTGAATTGCACTGCGTAGTGCCTACAATGCAATGCAGACGATGTAGCCCGTCCCGGGGGCGTTTTTGGTGTAGAATATAAGCAGCAAATAAATTTATGCCGGCAAATTCAACCATTGACTTAATTCAACCCATAAATCGACAAATTTGTCACACTTTTGGGGAAATTATTGATGCGAAATTGAAAGAGGAAATTGTTTTGCTTAATCCAGTTGAATTTTTAGGAAGACAAAAAAGAAAGTCCAGTTTAGATACGGTTCGTTTAGCTAATTTTTGGAAAATCTGTTTTTCCTTTAATATGGACCTTCCGTGCATGTCATAGATTTCGGTTTCCAGTTTTAGTGCCATTGCCCAAAGCTTTCATGAGGATGTAGAAGAGATCCTCTCAAAATGATCTGCAGCCAGTCAGATTCCTTATTTCGATCTAATTCTTTAGTTTTAATTCCTAATTGATATTTGTCTTTAAACCTGAATGCCACAAAGCCGACAATGTACTTTAAAGCTTGGAGGTCAATCTTTGTTTTCATTTCAAAACCATCCAAGAACTGTGTCAGTGGTTCATCAAACGAAAGGTCCTCGTCTAAATAGTACGGCTCTACCAACGATTGTGCAAAAATATTTTCGTCCTGGCATTGATCTTCCTTTTCACAGTCAGTCTGCGGCTAAATGTTTTCCTACAATATACCACCTTAACCGGTATTCGAAGTCCAACGGCGAAGGATGATCATTAGCACCTCCCATTACACGGATAAATGCAAGTTTTCGAGAACGTCTTGATTTAGACGAGACGTTAAAATGTATTCTAATTTATTTTTCTCTGTCAAATAAGTAAACATTTCCACTAATGAGCGATTTGACACCAATATACCTTTTTGGAAAGGAAGAAGTCCCTTATGCCACCCTACTCGCATCAACTTTATAAGTTCGTACATTCTGTTTAACAAATTCGTTTGATTAGTTATATCTGTGCCAAACGCATTTTTGTCTGGACAATTTGCAACAAATGATCTGGAATTCATAAAATCGAACCATTTATTAAATCAACTTATCAATTCCGCCGCTTCTTCCCAATAACTGTTTTGAGGCATAAGATTGTTTTCTCAAGCATATTTAATAGCCATCGCCACGGAATTCGAAAACAATTGAACGGCAGACCGAACTCTTTGCCGCTGAGATCCTTTTGTGTGAAGGTTTGTGTGCCAACGTTAGTTCCGATGTTAAAATAATTAATAATGTTAATCAATTTACGTGACCGTCTATAATAATTTGGTTTAAAAGCGCCAGGTATAAATAATTTAATAATAAATAAATAGGTTGTAAAGATTCTCAAAACTAATCTTTAAACTAACCAGAGAGCCAAAACACTCAATAAAAGATAATGCCGTTGTCTCAGTAGGTAGATTAATTCAGGCCGGTTCAATCTTTTTTTGATTTGCTTAATTACCACAATTTCTGATTGGTTATTTCCACTTAACATAAATATAGTAACTGCAATGTAACAATAATAAAAATTATCTCGGACGCCAAGTTATTTTTTGATTATGCTCGGAATAATTAAACCAAGGATACAATAAAAAATTCACCACAATGTCAAAATAAAAAATATACAAACTATGTTTATTAAATATTTAAATTTAAATTTTTGTACACAACTTTTTGATAACATCTGGTATCTAAACAAATACGGAAATGCAAACCAAAGGTGATGTAATCTTTGCAACAATATTGCGCAATATGTCGTAATAACAAAGCTGTACCAAAGTAGAATTTTACTTCTTACAAATTTATCTTCATGAAATTTGAATAATCCAGTGTTTATTGCATACTCTCGAAAGTTCAAATAAAAAAGGTGTGATTTAAATTTAGATCTAAATTAAATGCAAAACTGCAATTATAAGCATCGAAAATACCGAAAGTGGTAAAAGTAAAAATGATAAAAGTAAAAGTATTAAAACTGCCTGCAAAAGCAAATGTTTTAGATTTTAATATAATACGAGTTAAAAGTATCTTACCATTAAATCAATGGCACTTTTCACAAAATTTAGGTGGAAACCCCAATAATGCTTCCTAATCAAAACAACTTTCATCAAGTAATGCTCAAAAGGACGCTTACGATTCAGGTGATATAGCGGTGCGCGAAAAAATGTGCGCAAAAATTAATTCAAAGATACGGAAGTATAAACCCCTAAGAAGTTATGCAACTTGAGTTACACCAAAATGCAAATTAAGTTGCCTACCACATACTTATAATTCATTTATCAAAAACCCTTTTTTCTTATATTTTACAACTAAATGAAGGAAGAACGTAAAAGATTCGTTATACGTCTACGTCGAAACCGCTATCAAGTAAATGATTTCGAGCAAGCTTTACTAATGTGGAACATTCACATATACAAAAACTTTCAACGCATCGGCATAGGGATGACTAAAAGAACAATTTTTATCATGCCCGATTAATAACGACATAAATACATGTTTTCAGATCCCACATCACTCGTGATTGCGACCACTGTAAAATTTGCACGACACAACTCGGAAATTATTTCAAAGATAATTTCTTTAACCATTGACCGATCAAAATGAAAACAGAACGGCTGTTTCCAATGCGAACATAAACCGCATATCGTAACTGTTTGGCAGGCTTTATAAGGGCCCATAACCAGCTCCTCTTTCTTATCAATTGCATCTTGTTAGGAAGGTATATCTCATCGAAGGTTAAAACACGTAGCCTATCAATGGGATCCAACTCGGCGGCTTTTTTTTTTCATTAACGATACTACACTTTTTATAATTCCTTCATTGACATCAATACTGGACACCCATTTTCTTAGAGTAGATAAATCCGGTAAAGGGTAGCCATTAAATATCTGTAAGCTTTCGGGCAGACCAATTCATTCGAAAATTCATTCTTTTCTCTTTGTCAGCTGTCTTCTATTTTTTAATTTGCCCTGGTGTGCAAACCGAAGCTAACATAACATCATATTTTTGAATTGCTGCTTTATTTATGTCTATTGCTTTTAGATGTTCTCTGCTCTGCTGTTATAAAATCTTTAATTCCTGCTCCAGTTCGCTTATCTTCTTGTCCTTACTAAAATTAATTAAAATACATGTTGTTTATAATTACAAAGTAGAAGTTTAGAGTACTTAATCCGCCAACACCTCAGAGAAGCAATCAAAATGCGAGGATTCTTCTTTGAAACTAGTATCGTCTTTATCAGTTGATTCCTCGGTTAGTTACGATACATCAGATGTTTTCTAGATATTATTATAAGTTTGTGTTACGAACGAATAAGTTTAAAGGTAAATATGTAATTAAAAATTATTATTAATTTTATTAAATACATAAATAAAAAGTTTACCTCGAGTAGGATTTGAACCTACGACCTGTACTTTGCTAAAGTACCGCGCTAATCAACTGCGCTATCGAGATTCAAGCTCCAATCGATGGAAATTTTGTCTTTGTGTATGTAGAACTGATGTAAATTCTCACTATAATGAGATTACAATCAAATTACTTATATCAATGGAATATGAGCCTGCAATATCGCAAGGATTCACACACACCAAAACAACTTGACTATTATTAATAATACTCATAATAATGGCTACCCCGATCTAACACCTAACCAAAACAGGGAAAGCGTAACCGAAAAAGAAGAACCTAAATATACAGCGATAATACCATATATACATGGTACCTCAGACAAAATGCGAAGGATATGCAGCAAATACAAGATATGCAATGCCTTCAAATCGACCAGACCGCTCAGGGGAATACTAACCAAAACCCGAAGACACAACGAAGATCAGAATTCCACTCAAAGTGAGAACGCAGGAACATAAGAACAACGTCCGTAAGGCCGAAACAGAAAAATCAAGAATCGCCGAACATGTATGGAACGAAGACCATCGCATCCGATGGGATAACATACAGATAGTGGCAGAGGACGAGAACACAACTCGTCGGAAACTCAAAGAAGCCACATACATCGCACTAGCAGAAAATTCATTAAGCACCATCGATCCTTAGGAGAACAAAAGACAAAGAGATGTATGACAAAATAGTTAAATTTTTTGACTTCAGGATACAACCGGAAAAAGAAAACCCTAATTTATTATTTTTCAAAGGAGTACTACCTGCCGTGGACTCGTTCACGATGGTATGAAACTGTAGAATTTCAAGCAGGCGTCTTGGCTCCTATACAAAAAATTAAAGGCCGAAATAGAGTAGGTTATCAAACATTGGATTATGAAGATACTGACTGGCAAAACCAATATCGTCGATACTATACACAACCACCAGCAGCCGACAGCTTTCATACCATCACCAACCTCACAATTATCTTATCATTCCCAACGGATTCCACCTTCACCAACAGCATCCAGTGTACAATCAGAAAATTCACAGGATTCAGATTATAATTTTGATTTTGAAGGCATTTATTCATTTATTAAGAGACTTAACAGGCGGCATAAGCAAAGCTCATGTAACTATTTTCAATAAAAAGTTCATTTAAATAGTTTAATCAAAGTTCATTTAACTCCTTTTTACTACATAACATAACTTCACGTCAACTTCTTATTACTATGATCAAATAATTAATAAAATAAATATAAATATAGATTTTTACATATGGACAATCTTTGTTGTGGACAAATATACTCTCTGAATGTTGTGTTTTGTGCTCTTATATCTATTGAAATTCGTCAAAAGAGATCATCAAAAGCGCAAATGGACATTCGGAAGTAGTTAAAAAACTTTGTTTCATCATTTCTTAGTTCACCCATTAATGTTGCTGATAATCTTTCTTGTAGAAGAAGATGCACCCAATATTTTCTCTTCACTCTATTACGTCTTCTTCTTAAATACTACCACAGCACTGGGATAATTTAGTCGTCCATCGTGTACGAAGTCTGATCTCAAAGTCAGACATAAAGTCGACGAATAAATTATAATCGGATCGGTGTATGTGTGAGCACGTACTCCTGGGCGCCGACTTCCGTTTAAACAGACGATTGTCCGTCTTAGTGGGAATGAGGTCTTAGACAAATAAAGTGATTATGATCACTTTCACATGTCATTTGCAAGAAATGGTATTGCAAATTAAATCAATTTTGGCGCCCCCCACCCCACTTTTTCACTTATATTCGGGCGAAAAATATAATTATCACGAACGTTAAGAGTTTAACTGGTCTCTGGCATTATTGAAGACTTCGCTTAACACGGTCTAAAAACCACTAAACAACTCGAGTTTTGAAATGTTTAAAATTTATATTTTTAAATAGGGTATCCGCTATGTTATATATGTATATATATATATATATATATATATATATATATATATATATATATATATATATATAAGGGTGTCCCAATAGTGCGTATTCGGTCGATAGCTCCTTAGCCATTAAACTTAGAAGATAAGTTTAAATACGAAAGTTGTCTATTTTTATAAGCTGCATAATCTAAAAATAGTTTGGTTTCTACAGGGTGTAATATAAAAGCGGTACAATATAGAACTTTTGATTTTTAAATAGAACACCCTATATATTATTTTATTTTTCGATTCTCCTTATTTACATCTTTTTTATAAGAATTACTTACAAGCTAAATCTTCCAGTTTTTGAGATATTTGCAAAGTTAACTAAAAACTGACATTTTTATGTAGTAATTCAAGTAGGCGTATCTCAGTTATTTTTAAAGATAAAAAAATAATCTTTGGTATAGAATTTATTCATACATGAGCTTACTTTAATCTATTGTCAAAATTGGATTTCAATATACACGGTGATCACAAAAATTAATTCAATAACATACATTTGAAAATGCTATATCTTCATTTTTTTAAATAGCACACCCTATATTTTTTTAATGCCTTGTCTTCGTCTATTAATCGCCTTTCATTTCTATTAAATATGTTCTATACCTATCTCTAATAGTTTCAGAGATATTTAAGTTTGTTCAATTTTTTTCGTTGATAACACTGATGAAGAGTAACATTAGTCGGTCAAAGCAAGCTGTGGATACATAGGAAAGTTAGCCACATGTGGCTAACTTCTGCCTCTTGTTGTTTTGTACTTCTGACAAATATGGTTTATCTGTATATTTTCAACTTTAATTATTTTTCTACGTAATATATATTTAAAAACAATTTTACCATATGTCAAATTTTCAAATTTTAAATTTTAACCTCAGATTTACCACATGAGGGAGCCCTTACTTTAATTTTATCTTGTCATACTTTTTGGATTCCATCTTTTGTGAATTTACAATAATGTTACACCTTTAATCTAATGCTTTATGCTTTTATCTTAACAATTATTTAAGGTCTGATGATGACGATATGTCGAAACTAGTCACCTTCTGTCTTTTGAATTTTAAATAATCTTATTAAACATTGTGGGGAAGGTTTGGTGTTTTAAGTCTATCTTATTACCATTACCCCATTTTGAGTTAAAACATGGATACAACTAATATTACTACATAAAATTGTCAGTTTTTAGTTAACTTTACAAATATCTCAAAAACGGTAAGATTTAGCTTGTAAGTAATTTTTATAAAAAAGATGTAAAATTATAAGGAGAATCGAAAAATAAAATAATATATAGGGTGTTCTTTTTAAAAATCAAAAGTTTTATATTGTACCGCTTTTATATTACACCCTGTAGAAACCAAACTATTTTTAGATTATGCAGCTTATAAAAATAGACAACTTTCGTATTTAAACTTACATTCTAAGTTTAATGGCTAAGGAGCTATCGACCGAATACGCACTATTGGGATACCCTGTGTATATATATATATATATATATATATATATATATATATATATATATATTGAAGTGATTTTTATTTTTTCTATTAATTGATTGACTATAGTTGCAAACATTTAAAATAAATTGTTATATCGTAATAGTTTTGTACGTGTAGTTAATATAATCGGTTTGAGGCGGTATCAATTAACAACTTTGGTCCTTTAATTAAATCAATTTTGTACATATATGGTAGACTGAAATAGCTTAAATTTCATTTCATTTCCTCAAAAGTACTATATGGACAGGGGCGCTGTTAGTAATTATGAGCTCTGACGGGTGGGTAAGTTAAAATTACTGATAAGTGAGAATTAGGGTATACATTTGGGTTGGAGGAACGATTATATATTTTTTTATAGGTTTAATGTGTTTTTTTAATGTAATAAAGGAGCATTGTTTGGTTAGTTGATTATGCTACTATAGTCAAACAAAGTGTAGTGTATAAATTTTAGACAATTTTTTAAAATGTCTGTGTGTCGCCAGTCGAAACTATGCGGACGATTTTGATGAAATGAAGGCCTACGAAACAATTATGTCGACAAAGCAAGTTTTTAAATGCAGTAGGTATACAGGGGGTGAATATAAGGGTGGTATTTTGAGGGCAAATTTTCAAATTTTAACATAAAAGATTGAAATTCAGGTCATCAATAACTCCCATGAAATGCAATTTTTTGCAATTTTTTTAAACTTTCATAATTGAATATGGCCGCAGTTACAGTCACATATACATTTTTTTTTGTAGAAATATATATTTCCGATACTGTTCAAGATTTACTAATGTTTTTCTTTGATATTTCGACAGGGGCGGCTTCAGGAGCACACTGTGTTTATGGAAATTAAATAATTGTACATTATTTAACTTTATTTAAGAAAACAAGTGAATGTTATGTACACCATTTAATTCGAATTTACATGAGCTATTTTAAATACGGGGTGGGCCATTAATTTTTTTATAAATAAAACAGCTTTAAAAATTTTAATTACATATTTCGTTCATAACAAAATACTTATAATAAAGCATAGTTTTGGTTAAAAAACTGCATTTTATGATTTTAGTGTTAAATGAATAAAATTAAATCATAGGCAAAATGAATACTTTTTACAGAACTTTGGCTAAGTAATTTGAAGCAAGCCATGACCACCTTTGACAAAAAAAATCAATTAAAAAAATTAAAATGGCGTCCAAATTGAAATTTGCCAATTGCGTTGTACGTATTTGAAGCCGCAGCGTCCAAAAATGCAAAAAATATACAGGGGTGTCCCATTTAAATTTTCAGTTTCTATATCATTTACGGCGAAACCGGATGTCGGCCACATTGGATTTTTTTATCAAAAAATCGCAAATTTGCTCTAATATAATCGACCAACATTTGAAATAATTATACCCTTCCATTAAAAAGTTATAGGGGTGGCCCACAACCCGTTACATATATAATATGTAACTTAAAACTTAATATTCTATTGGCTATTGCTTTTATTAGGTTCTACATTACTATTAGTATACCGTCATCTATAGGACTGTATTGATTTAGTACTTCCACCCTCCCACTTCATTTGATTGATATTTTCCTTAAACAGCGTTGTTATGTTACCGATTTTATTTACTTTTTAGACCCTGGAATTATAGTAGTTTGAAACGTACATGATACTGTCCTAAATGATTACCTTAAAAAACATGAATGGATAATTTCAAAAAACGCACAATCTTTGTACGTTCTACGTTTAGACTTTATTTTATATTGAACGTATGTTCTTAAATGGTCAATCACGTGGTAACACAATACACATTTTAAAGTTTACGTTGTAAAAGATTTTTAATAGTTAAGAAGTATCGGGATTCGAATTACACGTTAGCAGTTATCATATAACGACATGTTATAGTTAATGGTTGATTTGATATTTTTCTTTTTTGCATTTTTTTGAAAATTTAAGTTATTATATTCATAATTTACCACTTAACTAAAACATTCTTGGCTTGTGTGTAGAGTGTACGGTGTTCTATTATATTTTGACACTCACCTACAGGGTTTATTACTTGAGATAGAAAAAAACTTTAAATACAAAAGTTGTAGGATTCTAATTATAATTATATTATCTTATAGTACTATCAAACTTTCTAATATCTCATAAACTGATGGAAAAATGAACCCAACTTAGGTTTTTTTTTCAAAACGGACCACCCTGTATCTTATTCAATATTAAATATATACCGTAGACTTAAATTATTTGTACCCTTGGCAAACTTAATGTTTGACTTTATGATATTGTTAATGACTGTCACAGCATTAGTAATTAACTCGAACCTTTAATTTTTAATTAAAGTTAGAACTTTAAAACCTTAAAATGGGTTATTCGGAAGAAGTGAAATGTGAAATAATAAAGTTGTATTACTCTAATGACAATAACGTTTCGAAAGTTAGAATTTATCCCAGAAGAGTCCCATCAGCAAACACCGTGAAAAATATTGTTAAACATTTTGGAGAAAGGAAGAGTGTTAAGCGAAAAAAATAGAACTGGGTCAAGAAATACTAACGATGATCTTAATATTTTACTTTATTTTGAAGGTATTCTTAACATTGAATTATTTGAATATAAGAGCTGTTTTAATTTTTTTAGGAAATCTTGAAGTATCTATGAGGGATGCAGTAAATTATTCCAACACATCGTTGAACAAAATTTATAGAACTTTACGTTTTTACAAATACCATCCCTATAAATTTCTTCCTGCCCAGGGTTTAAGCGAAGCTAATAAGAGGCAACGTTTAGATTATTGGCAGGAAATTTGGCAACACATTCTGGAGGGTGGGGACTTTTTAAATAAAATCATTTTTTCGGACGAGGCAATGTTCAACAGTAACAAACACTTTTACGCCAAATAACATCCCCACAAAATTTCAAGTTGTCAGAATACACAGACGTAGGTCAATAAACGCCTGGTGTGGTATGCTACGGAATAAAATCATTGGACCGATTTTTTATATTGGAAGTTTGAACGGCCAAAGGTATTTAAATTTTCTTCGAAATGAAATAGATCATTGTTTAGAAGATATTCCCGTTACTGAATACGCAAACCTTATATGGCAGTAGAATGGAGCACCGCCTCATAATATTTTAATATTCGTTGTGTATTTTTTGTTATGTTTTTTTTTAGTGATTAATTAATACTAGTTAAAATATTATTTTTTGCTTTTTAATCAAACTGTTCTCTCAAATATTCAGCACATTAAAATATTCATTCATTTGGTTATCTATCTATTATAGGTGTTTCGCGTCCCTAATATTTATATTTTAAACTCGATTGTTTAAAAATTGCCTGGACGGAATGTTAACATATATATTTTGAAAATCAGCTTAAAAACATCTATTTAATTATTGAAAAAAATACAGGGTACTCCGTTTAAAAAAATGTAAGTTGGGTTCATTTTTCCATCATTTTATGAGATATTTGAAAGTCCTAAAAGATAATATAATTAGAATCCTACTACTTTTTCTATCTCAAATAATAAACCCTGTAGGTGGGTGTCAAAATATAATTCGACATACTTCTATAATGTGCATTGGATGTAGTAGACGTTTATTGTGCTTTGTTTTATTGTGTTCTTAAACATGATATATTTTGTATTTTTTTACAGAAAACTAATTCACCTCAATCTAAACGGTCGCAATCTCCGAATAGTTTTACCAGCTTATTTTAGATTAAGATTACGTATAGATTGTTTATACACGTATTTATACCTTTTCAACTTTAAATTGGGACTAAATAACTTTAGTTTAGAACGAACAAAATCAAAGTGGGAATTAACAAAATCAAAATTGGAAATAATCATTTAATTTGGTACTAATGAACTTCACATTGCGCCTAATCAATTTTTATTTGAGAATAGACCAATTCAATTTAAGTACTAATATAAATGAAAGATTGCTAGTGAACAAAAAAAAAAACGATATATATATATATATATATATATATATATATATATATATATATATATATATATATATATATATATACACAGTGAGCGGCTAAATTATGGCATAAATTCAATAATTCTTAAATCGGCAACTTCAGAGAAAAATCCCGATACCCGTCGATTTTTATTTTTAGACGCGCGGTTGTTCAGATTATTAATTTATTTTTGAGGTTACCTATGTAAGCGTGATGACGTCATTGATGATTTTCTTTAATGGAAAGGGGAGGTGTTGCAATGGAACTTTTGAGAGATCTTTTAATTATCTAATCAGTCGTAGCAATAGTTTTGAGTATTTGCGTTACGTATACAGGGTGTATTGTTGTTCTCTAACATTCCAGCGAACTAAAAAAGACAACTATTCCAAATTTGGTATGTAGACATAATAGGTCATGATCTATCTTTTAAAACTATTTTCAAAAGTGCAACGTTGCCACTTCTACCAGAAACCCAAGGCAACTTTGAAAATTCAAATTGAACACCCTGTATGTTATTGCATTTTCGGATTCTGCATAAAATTCTAAGCAACTTTTGTTAATATTTCCCTATACCCGTCTCTAAGCGTTACATAAATAACCTCTAAAATAAAATAATAATCTGACCAACCGCACACTTAAAAATAAAAATCGACTGGTTTCGGAATTTTTTTCTGATTTTATTTGGTTTGAAAGTTCTGTCATAATAATCTTTGGAAAAAAACTGATTCACTTCATATGTCGAGCAGTGTAATATCAAGAATACAGTAAGCACATTAATAATGATAGCGAAAAGAAATATCAGTTATGATTGGATGTGCAGATAGAACCGGAACGCAACTACAAGTCTGTAACTTATCTAATACAAAATATCCTAACAAATCTATCAGACAATCGACAGTTAGTAAAATTGAAAAAAAAATAGGGAAACTGGTTACGTTAAACACGTTGCAAACACTGGCCATTTACAAATAAACGAAAATGTAAAATTAAATTAATTCACACAGGTAAGTAGGTATCTACTATTAACACAAAACAGAGAAAAAATTGTTTAACATTGTAGAATTGTTTGTAATTCAATTTAAATGTTCAAATTGCCACCCTCCTACTTCTTGGCAGTAATTGAACCGATGACCACAAGCTTCTTGAGCATTGTGGATCATTTGTGGACTAATCTTACGCATTTCTAATCTAATTCTATTTTTCAAATCTTCCAGATTTCGTGGTTTCTCGACGTATACTTTAGATTTTAAATAACCCCATAGAAAAAAATCAAGAGGTGTAAGATCTGGAGATCTTGCGGGCCGCTCTATAGATCCTCGTCTACCCATCCATCTACCAGGAAAAGTTATGTTTAAAAAATCGCGAACAGGACGTGTATAGTGAGGAGGTGCACCATCTTGCTGAAACCATATATTATCATTTGGTAAATCAGGATCATTTTCATTTGGAAAAATTACTGCAATGGCAGATATAAGTTCATATTGTAAGAAGTCCAGATCTCGTTGCCCTGTAAGAGTTTCATCGAAGAAAAAAGGACCAATGATTCCGTTCTCTACTATCCCCTCCCAGACATTCACTTTTTGAGGATACTGAGTGTGTAACTCATTCATCCAGTGAGGATTCTCTTTACAACAATATCTACAGTTTTGTCGATTCACTGTACCATTTAAGGAAAATGTAGCTTCATCCGAAAAAAGAATTTGACGAAGGAATCCTGGATTGTGGTTACATAAGTCTTGCATGACTTCACAAAACTGGATTCGGCGATCCGGATCATCTTCATTGAGTTCCTGCACATTCTGGATTTTATACGGATGGTATTTCTCCTTTTTAAGTACACATAACACCGACCTTTGTGAAATGCCTTCATCAGCTGCAATTGCTCTGGAACTACTATGAGGATTTTCTACCAAACTTAACAACACATCAAGTTTTACATTTTCGTTCATTTTTGGACGACCAGCATTTGCAATGTGTTTAACGTGACCAGTTTCCCTAAATTTTCTCTCAATTTTACTAACTGTTGATTGTCCGATAGGTGTATCAGGATATTTTGTATTAAACAAGTTACATACTTGTAGTTGCGTTTTGGTTTTATCTCCACATCCAATCATAATTAATACTTCAATTCGTTGTGTTTCACTTAATGGTGCCATTATTATTAATTATTAATTATTAATTATCAGTTATTCACTTAGTACAAATACCTACAATGTAATACCATTAAGTACTGAAGTAAGTAGTAGTGTCTTAAATTTGACTTGTGCCAACTCGATATCTAAAAAATCTATTCTTTTTGCTACTTTCTTTTTGTTGTCAGTTTTAAACTCAATTATTTCTGTATTCTTGATGGTGAATCATTCCCATGTTGCCTATACACCCAATAACATGATCATTGACTCCACGGCTCCCAACTGCAATAAATGAGCAGCGACTGACCTTTTTTGAGCGACCCCGACAATATGAATAACAATTTCAGTGACAATCCCAATTTGAAGTTGATTAGTAGGTACCAAATTGAATTTGCCTGTTTCCAATTTGACTTGGTTTATTCCCATTTTGAACGTGTTAGTTCCCAATTTAAAGTTGATCAATCCCAATTTGAAATTGTTACATTCTAAATTGAAATTGATTAGACCCAATATGAAGTTGAAAAGGTGTAGAGTATTAGCACAATTATATTCTTAGATTAGACTCTTTTGTACTGTGTAGTGTTTGGTAAAATAGATGTATTAATAAGGACATAAAAGCATGAACTGCAGGCACTTTGTACTTAGGTTTTATACGTATTTTGGAATACCCTATAAAGTTTGTATGATAATATTTAAATTTTATATTAATGTTGTAGTAGCTTACCGTTAAATGTATTAAATAAACTTTATTTTAGGACAACAGATACAAGAAAGCAAAACGAAAACTGCAGACAGAGTCACACGTTATTTCCTATCGAAAAACTTAATTATCCATATATTTATATTTCTTCTTTATTGTTTTTCTCATAAAAATATACTTACTCTATTTTTAGATGTTTTTTTATTATTAAGCTTGTAATAAAAAATAACTGTTCCCATTACACACAATTCCCTTCATCTCATCCAGCCTTTGGACCCATTACACTGTTCAACTGTGCGAAGTATGATATCTTCAAATGTACCTTAATAACGATTAACATTAATATCGTATAAAATCTGCATATATTTGTATTATGAAGTCATTAAATGTCTCCCCAGATCTTAGAAGTATATTGTATCTTTAAATGCACAAAAGCCACCAAAGGGGCCAAACCTCAATGTGGGCGGTAACTCTAAGTAATTGCCCTAAATGGATTACCTAAACGCCCCATATATTAATGTTCGGTACATACCAAAGCCAATAGCAAACTTCTATTTAACAGAATGTCTTTTGCATATGAAATCATTGAGCAATTCATTTCACTGCATTTACAGCACTAAAGTTAAAACTGCACATGTGAAAGTAAGTAGTCATTTACAGACTAAAAAAAACTATACAATTTATGTGCAGTTATGGCAAAAATCAGAATTCATCCATGGTAAGTTCTTCTGCTGCAAGTTATCTATGAGCATTTTATATAGAATTCAACGATGCAACGTCGAAGGACGATTCCTTATTAAAGAAGTGAACAAAAAATAAATAATACCACAGACTAGATGCATTTAATTTCCTACATAAACGCCTTTATTTACAAAGTGGTACTTATACATGGTAAAATGTGTAGGGAAGACCGGGGCAGGTTGTAACACACTAAAAATGTCCCGAATCTAAAATCTGGCAACCCTGCAGTATCTGTAGGCTTTTAGAGAACACTGTGAATGCCAAGCGGTAGACATTGGTGTTGCAGTTATTTCTAAGATTGTTTATATTTTGAGCGCGTAAATAAATATCCACGTCGTACTTTTATTTCAAATAACTGTTATTAGACAATGGCTAAAATTTAGTTTTTTTATCAGAAATGAATCACTACAGTCTGGGTTGTCATATTGGGAAAGGTTTTCCTTTCATGATGACTGTAGAAGAATTTTACAAATTTGTGGAGCACTTTGTTGCTCATGCTAAGCCATCGACATCTAACCCAATCCTTCTGTTGTTGGACAATCACGAATCACATTTAGCAATAAAAACTATAAACTACGTAAAAGAAAACGGGGTGGTAATGCTGCCATTTCCACCCCATTGTTCACACCGTCTTCAGCCATTGGATAGGAGTGTATATGGCCCATTTAAAAAATATTTATCTTCTGTACAAGATAGTTGGCTAAGACATAATCGAGTTTCGCTGCCCCTAGCAATCACGCCAGTAAATATAATGAAAGGTTTCAAAGTTTCTGGTATAGAACCTTTTAACCTAGATATTTTTGGCGACGATGAATTTTTACCGGGAAGTGTGACAGGTCAACCAACACCTTCCTCCCAAACAATTGAACCAAAGTGTATTCAAATCCAAGGCGAACTAAATGTAAACACAATCACGCGCTGTTCACGTGATCGAATGTGCAACGAAAACATTCAACAGGGTCGTATTATTAATTTTAATATATATTGATCAATATTTATTTAACAAACTATTGGATCTTAAAAATATTCTTACAATTATTATCCGAATTATGATGAACTAGATCCTTCATCATTAGTGGCTCAACTTGAACCGCATTTAAGTTGCCCAACTCCCACATTTTAACCTAGACTTTATCGATTACGTGCTGAACGGATTTGTCATCAATTATATTTTGCAAGGCTTCATTAAAAAGGTTTTTTTTTAATCTGCAAATATGGAGCTTGTATTACGTCAAGCTATAAAAGTTTTAGTATCAGCCCATATTAATTCTATTGCATTAAGTTCGCAATGGTATGGCGGCAAGAGTAGAACGGTCTTATTTTGACTCGCGGCCATTTCACCAACACTAACAAAAACGATAAAAGCCGCGAAAACAAGATAGTACCTAATGCAACGATACGATACACTATTTACAGCGCCCTTGACTAACCGCCTCGCTGTCGGTTTTTGTTTTAGTTCGCCTTGGATTTGAATACACTTTAGAACCTGTTGTTTCGGCGTCAGCTTAAAAAACTTCTTTTATTTGGATGTGTAGTTTACCGGCAAATATGACAGATCAACCACCACCTTCCTCCCAAACAATTGAACTAGAACCTGTTGCTTCGACGCCCGTTCAAGAAACTTCTTTTATGTCCATGTCTTGTTTATCGGCTAGTATCCACCACAGTCTCCTTCTTCTTCTTCTGTAGTAACCGAACTAAAGCCCGTTGCTTCTACATCAGGATGGGATGAAATTGCTTCCCAAAGACCTTCTAAAAATGAGACTACATTATCTCCAGAGTTTGTTAGCTCATTGCCTAAAGTTACGCAACAAAAACAACTCGTGAAGGTCGAAAAAATCCAGGGAAAGATGCACTGGCAGAAGAACAAAACAGTCGAAAGTCTAAACAATTCAAAGAAAGTATAAAGTCAAAAGTGAAAAAATGAAGTAAAAGGTTTTCGTAGAATCGGATGATTCATCAGAAGAAGAGTGCTTTTGTTTACTTTGTACTCAGCATATGGTCACATGAAGCTTGCACCGACGGGAATTTTCCATATGTCTGCCATAATTGCGATTCCGATATTGAATATGCGCAATACAATATGGTACGATATGAATGCTGCCGATAGTCAAGTGTTGGGTTGGGAACATCCTATTGGGGCGCAGTTTTTTTTCTTTTTTTTTATGATTGTGAACCTGAACACGCTCAATTTGGCCTATCGTGCTAAAACACTCAGGAACACTTAGGAGGATATAGAGGGATAATGAATTGCCAATAGATGCCTATGAACAGCTACCTTAAATTTTCTCATATCATGAGAGGAAAACAAGAACTAGGGAGATCATTCCAGAGTTTAGAAGCCGTGTAGAAAAATGTGGATTGCGCCCATTTGGTACGACAAGTGGAGATTTGTACTGCATACTGATGATGTGAATGAGCGAACCGAGTGTTTCTCGCAAAGATAGCCCGAGATGGTATCAAATAATATAATTCAGCAGCACAATAGCCGTTGTAATAACGATAATACAAAGAAAGAACTGAAACCATCCTTCAATGCTCAAGGGACTGTATGTTAGAAGTTAACAACGGGTCATCTATAAGCCTAATCGCTCTCTTTTGAATACGATTAAGGATATCGAGAGCGTATTGGGGAGCACTAACCCAGAGGTGAGAATTATATTCCAGATGAGGCCGAATTTGGGCCTTATACAGCAGAAAGAGTTGTTGAGAGGTAAAGTACTGCTTAGATCTGTACAAAAAGCCTATTTTACGAGCAGCTGTTTTGGTAGCTGGCAGAATATGGTCAACCCATGAGAGATTTGAAGATACAGTCATACCCAACAGAGTAATAAAGTCTGAAAACTTAAGAGCTGAGCCATTCACACTTACAACAGGAAATAATCGATCTTTTTTGGCGGACACAAGGCAACACTGTGTTTTGTGAGCATTAAATTTAACTAGATTATTGCTTCCCCATTCGAGAATACGTTGAATGTCTCGTTGCCGTATCTCCCAAATATTAACAGGTATTATCCCTTACGAGGAGTCAATGTGTCGTTTTAGGTGGTCGGTGTGCGATGACACTCACCAATCGCGGAGCTGAGCTCAAAAAAATATAACATATCCTGCTTTAGCACTTTAATTCGATTGATCGGTACACGTCCACCCCCTTTACATGGATCGCCTTACGGACAGGTCATTTCAGGGCATGCAAGCTTGCTGCCGGGGTCCTATACTCCTGGGCTATGACGTTATCGCGCAGGAACGTCACAGTTTGGTTTCCATTCATCGTTGTTTGTGTGATGGTGAGTGGAGCTAATCTACTATCCACCACACACTGTTAGCTAAGGATCCTGGGTTGCTTGCTTGCGGAAGTGTGCCTTTGTGTGAGCTGGATAAGTGAAATAAAATTTGAAGAGAATGCATTGTAACGTTTCAAATAGGTTTAATCTTTATTATGTTTCAAAACACACAAATAGCTTTTACTTGGAAATTTATAGTGTATTAAAATTAGGTTACACCACGGAAACATTCAAAATTAATTGTGGTTAGGTTAACATTTAACTTAAACATGATAATATATATATATATATATATATATATATATATATGAAATTTTGTACATGTGGATTTTTGAGAGGGAGATGGAGAGGGAAAGGGAGAGGGAGAGTGAGAGGACGAGGAAGAGGAATGGGAAGAGGATAATTTCCCGGATTTTTTTTACTTTTTACGTGAAATAATTTTCGTTAAAAGTGCCAGTTTTCAAAACTCTCTGATCATGTTTAATTTAAGACCCTGTTTGCTTTAATCTGACGATTATAATGATTAAAAAAAGAATTTGAACCGATGGTCTCCAACAGCTTTCTCATTTTAGAATTGAACTGCTAAAACAGTTTATTAAATTTTGAGGAGTTTGGAGGCTGATTGAATAATAATAAAATTATGACTAAAGCACTCAGAATCACTTACGTGGATGCATAGGCGGATTTTGAACTACCAGATACCTGTGAACGGCTACCTTACATTTTTTCATAATTGGGAGGAAAACAGGAACTAGGAATATCAATCCAGAGTTTAAAAACCGTGTAGAAGAATGTGGATTGCGCCCGTTTGGTACTTACTGATTGAAATTTATACTGCATATTGATGATGTGAATGAGCTAACCTAGTATCCCTAGGAATGGAGACCCGATACACAATAGCCATTTAATACCGATAGTACTAAGAAAGAATTGAGAGGATTCTTCTCAAGGGGCAGTATGTCAGAAGCTAAAGACGGGTCACTTACAATCCTAATCGCTCTTCTTTGGATACGGTCAACGATGTCGAGAGCGTATTGGGGAACACCAAATTACAGATGATAATTATATTCTAGATGAGGTCAAGTTTGGCCCTTATAGAGCGTTACGACTTGACGGGACGTAAAGTACTGCTTAGATCTATACAAAAAGCCAGCTTTAGTAACTGACAGAAGATGGTCAATACATGATAGGTTTGAAGATACAATCATTCGTAACATAGTATTAGAGTCTGAAAACTTAATCGGAGCCATTCATACTTATATTTTTGGACGAACACAAAGCAGCACAGTTTTATTAGCATTAAGTTTATCTAGATTATTACTTGCACATTCAGGGATGCAATATGTCTTTGTTGATTGGAATGGCCATTTCAGCTTTAACATCTTGATTTAAGACAGAAGGTGGATAGATCTGGTTAGTGGTTGAAGAAATGAGATCATCTACGTATAGCAAAAAAAAAAAAACAAACTAGGAACGCTCACTGATTTCTGTGGCACGCCCGCGTTAATTCCAACACCCTTGGAAAAGAAGCCATTAACTACGGCACGTATTCCTCTTTATCAAGAAAACTAGAGACATCATTGATGAGCCTATCAGTTAACCCAAACGAGGTTAGTTTAGTAAGTAAACACTTATGTCAAACTTGACCAAATGTTTTGAAATATCTAAAGCGACAACCGTTTCGCCCGATCTTTCTAATGTATTTTCCCAACTTGAGTCACATATGAAAGAAGATCACCTGTGTAACACAGATATCATGGAGGGAAATGAAGATGTATAAAAGTTTTTACTGGTGGCTTCAGCTAAAGACCAAAATTTACGACTATTCAAAGGAAAAGTAGCTAATTCATTACATTTTCGTCGTTCGAACAACTTTTTAGCTTTAGTGAAAACAATTTTGCAGGTATTTCTAGCATGACTTTGATATTTACATTTGACACAAGATTTATTTTTGAAAGATATTGTATTAGTACAAGCCCTATTGAACCAGTAACGTGTTCGTAAGGGAAAAAAACAACAGAGGAATTTGGGATAATAAAAATCATTTCAATTAGATAATGATTACATAGACCTAGTGGGGAAAAAACTAATATTTTATAAACAAGTGTCTGATGTAAGAAAGAGATCTAGAAGATGTGGAGTATGGTTAGAGTTAGTTATCAGGGATTCTAGCGGGCCCGGAGATCATTTGTGTGAGATCACATGAAATAGCAAATGTTTCTGCACCATGACCAGCAGGATTAGTGGTAGATGAAAATTAGAGCCAATTAGAGTTATAAATATTAAAATCTTCTAAAAATGAAATATCGTAAGATGGAAATAAACAAAAGATAGTTGAATTTCAAACTAAAGTAATAGAAGAAATCTTGAAAGTTACTGTCATTAAGAAACCTGTTGATTCAACAACAGAACTTCACAAATCTAGAACCAGAGTGTTTGAACCCAATCACGTCAAAATTTTTATTCTCCAAAGAAAGTCTTCTGCAAGCGATGTTTTTCTTGAGTTAAGTACACATTTCTTCTTTATATCAAAAGTTAGAGTGTCTTATTAATGTTGGACTCTCAACCCGTTAGGAAGATTAAGGTGAGGGCCACAAGAAGAATATGGTGAGAATAGATTAAGGATAAAGAAATAAGTTTGTAGAAAGAATTACTGAATCAGCATAGATCTGTACTTAGTTTATATTTGTTAATAAAATGCATAACAAACCTTTTAATTACGTTTACCACTTAAATGTGTCATTTATGATTACTGTTACAATATTAAGATAACCAAGTTAAGTAGTATCATTGTATATATTCTACCTACTGTTTAGAGTAATTCCACCTAATTTTAAATAAAACCTTGTAACACTTCTGTGGAGGTTTATACTTTAATTCTGGGAACCTACCAGAAGAGGGCAGAAACAATCGCAGCAGTTACCTTTTGAATCATATTGTAATTACAGAGATTTGTAATTACTTCAACGTGTAGAAGATTATGGAACCATTGTAGGTATATACATTTGATTTGATACAATGGGTATGACGTTGACATCTACTCACATATGTATATAGAATGACCCATTGTTATCGGCGGTTTGCCGTAAGTGCTGGCTAAGAAATACATCTACAAACAAAAAAAGGCGGATGAAAGCAATTTTTGATGCATATCATCCATGCCTTTCATATTGTGCAATTTTTTAACTTGTTACTTATTGCACTCACTATATTTCCAGATCATACCAACTTCTACCTCATCTATTAAATTTCCAATCTCTAGATTTGTTTTACATATTGTATATCATAAGTGTAAGGTTTACAAATAAGCAAGATATTGAAAAGGAAATTTTTATACCAAGGTTTCAAAAGAATTTTGTTAGGAGGGTAGAATTTATACAATTTTAAATAGACTTACATTGTGGAACTCCATTCTCATTAAATGTGTTTTACATAAAAAGAAGTAATTCTACTTTTTAAAAATAACCCTTTATTACAAAAATATTTGGCCACAAACATTTTGCTACATAAATAAGACAAATAGATTTTCAGGTAAAATGTCATGTTATAAAATGATTCATGTACAATTTTAAATAGAAGCTAAATTGTAAAATGCTGGATATTTGATAATTAACATGATAATCAATAGGTTTCCACATGGTGTTATGAAGATTGCTAGTTTTCAGTGTTATTTCTTTTACATTAAAAATAAATATATTGAAATAAAGAAATGATTTAATTTCTGCACTGTGTGCATAAAGATAAGGCTGAGATTTGTGTAAAAGATCAGAGACCTGACAGGACTGGAGGTAAAGAAGTTTAACAGAAAGACAAGGATATTATCCTTGGGCAGCTACATCTATATTTAGAATTTTAAAGTTGGGATCATCTCCAGTAGTTTGGTTTTATGCTGAATAATAGCTTGCAATTTGTGGTATATATTTTATTTTAATATTCTTGTCACCAACAGGTATGGTTCCATTAATAGGTGACATTACAGAATAGTTAAGAAAACACAAGAAAGAACGTTATTTGAATAACAAAATAAGTACTGATAAAGATACATAAAGTATGAGTAATATAAATAGTAAACAAAAAAGAACAACGTTTTCACTTAAAATTATTGTAATTCACTTGTTAGTGATGGCTGTGCAGTGTTTGTAACTAATAAGGGCTCACAATGGCTTTTGAATTGCTTTATTAGATAGGTTTGATATGGATTGAACTTGAACATTAAAGAATCGAAAATTTGACGTAATCTAGTGAATTAACTAAATAGTTTGTTGATGAGAATGGGATGTGGAAGGTTATATTACCCCGCATAGATTTCAAAGAACAATAAACATTGTGTTGGGTTTAAAAAAAGCGAATTGTCTTTGGTGCATTTATTAACTTGAAAACATAGATGCCAAAGTAGGTCGTTTTTTTAAAGAGTAAGTTTTAAATCCACACTGTAAATACCTGTATGATGTGTACAATGGATATATTCTATTTACCTGATAGAAAATGTATTTAAATGTGCTTTTTTAAACTACTTCATCCTTATAACTTATTTGATATAAATGATATGGGTTGCATACTACAGAGGTGTACTCTAAAACAGGTGAAACAAACAATTTAAGAAATGTTAATACATTCTTAAACAAGTTCCTAATGAAAAATCCCAATGCTTTATAATCCCTAGTTATATTGACATTGTGTTTATTAAATGTTAGTGTTTGATCAGAAGGTATCCCTAGATCAACTATTTCATCTCTTCTTTCTAATATAGTACCTTGAATGAAGTAACTATAATTGATCAAGATTCTTCTACAGGAGTATGGCATGTTAGAGCATTTGATAGTATTAAAATTCTAAGTCATTACAGCTCCCCCCCACTCAATGACAATTAAGTCACTTTGTAAGTTGTTGCAGCCCTGGAAGCTCGCAATGGGAGCAAATGTTTAAATCGTTCACAAACACCATGTCCGCAATCAGTCGGGTACACCGTTTACGAATATTAAAAACAATAAAGTGCCTAAATTTGACCCTTGCAGAACTCCCTATGAGACACAATATTTATTGGAGACATCACCATTGAATACGACATACTGATGATGACTATACAAGTAGGAGAGCAAAAATGTGATAACATGAGTTGACATTTACTTAATAGATAATGCCTTGGATATGTGGGTGTAGTATACATCACGTTGTAGCTCTATTAAAATGAGTCAGTAATGTTATGTAAAATTCAGCAAGTTGGATAGTCAACCATTGAGGGTCTATAGAAATGCGAGAAGATATGTTTGCTTAACACATTGGCTGCCGCCATGCATATATAAAATACGGTGCCACAGGCCATTACTTAATTTTTATTTAAAATGTGAAAAAATACTATAATACAATCATGTAGCTGATTCTTCAATGGAATTTCGTTAATAAATCAATAAAATCTATAATTATTTTTATGGCGACACATTGGTCTCACCTGGCACTGGAAGTATCAAGTTCAATTTTGCCGTATGAGACCAATGTGTCACCATCAAGTATAAGTTACCATATGCAAGATAAGAAACATGTTACCGATTCATAAGAGATCAGATGCAAAAATGTGCCAACTTATTATCTTGCGCTCGCATTTACTTGTTTGAGCTTGCAATTGAAACATCCTTTTGTGTTGTAAATTTAAAATGTCCTATGAAAAAGAAAAAAAGCGTTTAGAAGCTCTACTTCAAGAAATTCTTTCTGATGAAGATCAAGGACGATGAAAAGTCATTATTTGGTGATACTTATTTATCGGATGAGTACACACCAAATTCAGATTCAGACACTTCTGAAAATTCTGATACAATTTCAAAACCAAGAAAAAGGTAAGTAAAAGCAATTCAATTATCATCTAATATTACTAAGTCAGAAGGAAATAATGTTTTATCTAAATATTTTGATGAAATTATACAAACTTGGTATATTTTAGAAGAAAACAACATACTGTAACTTCTCTTGGTATATCTACTAATGATGAACCACAGCCATCAACTTCATCGTCGAATGTTCATACTCAAACAAATTCTTTCACCAAAACAATTGAAGAAGTAATTCGACAAATAACCGAAAATATCTCGAGTGACGAAGAAGAAGTTGATGGTTTAAAAAATCTTGAAAGTGAAGTATCTTGGGGCCAAGTAACTGGGATAAATTCAAAAAAATTCTGTATAGTGTGTCTAATGAAGGTTTTGGTGGTGAACTCCATGAATCTATGTATGAAAAAGGGCCTTATGAATTTTATAAACTATTTCTAAATGATGAAATAATTTCATTGATCGTTATTGAAACAAATAAATATGCACACCAATTGATTGAAAAAAATATATTTCCTAAATCTCGTTTGACAACATGGAAAAACACAGGCAGCGCTGAAATAGAGACCTTTGTAGGGATAATTATCTGGATGGGTTTATGTACGTTTCCAACAATCGAATGTTATTGGTCAGAACTTTGTGAAAAACGTTATGTCTTGAAATCGCACATTTTGCAGTATATCTACGTATTGAAACCGCATTCATACAGGCCAAACTGCTAATTGGGTTCGTGGCGCCGAGATTAATATACTTCTATGCTTTTTAATACACTAGTGGAGACCAACTATGCTTCACACGGCAAAATGTAACTTTCTTCTACGTGAGTCCATGTTGGTCTCACGTGCCATATATGAATTTTATTTGTATGAGACCATGTTGATCTCACATGGGAGTCAACGTCTTGGGATATATTCGAATATCTTAGTGTGGAACAACTAATAGCTATAGTTATTAATATTTCTTAGTCTGGATTTTTGAATGGAAAATACTTCTCTTCTTCTCCATCATTCTAGAAATGTGGAAGATTTTAAAAATAAATTAAAAATGAATCAAAGGCATCTGATCATTATCTACTGCTTTCTGACCTTTTTGATGCTTAATTGCTAGATGCACTTTATCAATAGTTATATTATTTAAGAAAAATGTAATGTTTGTATAGGAAATTGATTGAGATTTAATAAGAGTTACATGCTTGTAAACTGATTTAAAGTAGGCCGCAAAATCATTGGTTACATTATTTGATGAATTACATGACCTATCAATAATAGAACTAGAAGAGGGAGGTGGACAACTAATTGTTTGATTTTTACTTTTTATAAAAGTCCAACTAAAATTTGGATCAATCTGTAATTCAGCTTCACAATTATTATATTTTTCCTAATATTATATTTAAGTATGGCAAGGAGCAATATATATTCGCATCTAGTATAAACATCATTTGATAATTTAAGCTTTCTTCATAGCTTTTCTATAGTGCGAATATTGTAGAAAAAGTTTGTGCTGCAATACTTCAGGGTCACGTGGTGCCATAGTTTGACAACATATAAGAAAAACCTAAAAACATAATATATTGGCATATCGTCTATGCACATTACTCATAATTATAGCAATATTTAATGCTTTATGAGATGACACATAAAACAAAACCACATGCCTGGGGATGGCTGAAATAAATTCACTCAATAACTCTTCTTGTTGTGAAGGTTTTTGTGAAATTAAATATTAGCTACCATGTCCCAGAAAAACATTCTTCTTTTATATTTGCTTCCGAAAGTCTTAAAGAAGCAATGAAAGTTTGTAACAGAGGCACCTGTATATTTGTTTTCATACACTTCATATCGGTGCAAGTCCGTTTATATTGTAGGAAGAAAGTTCAGTGTAGAAGATGCAAATTTGTATTGCAAGAGCTAGAATCGCCGTAAGCCCAGTTACAAAATTCTAGTTACTGGTATTATTAATAAATATAGAAATACTCGAATTCTAATCTCACCTCACACAGCCACGACAAAGATGCCTTTGTACATTCATTGTACTTCACCCATCCATTATTATCCTTTGAATCCCACATTTTAATAAAAAATTATAATTATCTTCTGTAGACTACATGTTTCCTTGTTAAGAGATAAATTTTGGATCTTCCTGTTTGCAACTTTTATCTGTTTTCCGTATAAAATATAAATTGGTAATGAAGGATAAAAATGTCAAACAAGTTATACTTAATTTTTTATTGTAATACCAAAAGGCTATAAGCTAATAATGCGTTAAAAATAAAATTGACGATTGAATAAGATGCATACGAATTTTGAGATAAAGTTTGAGAAAATAAATGCCACAATAATAACTTCAACGTTATATAAGAAAACTTATCTCAAAAATAACCTACAACTAATTACAAATCAAGATTCTCCAAGCAATTCGAGTAGGGATGCATTTCCATTTCTCGGGCAGGCTTGTTTTAATTTTTCTCCTCCAGATAAAGGAAATTGTCGATGATATAAAATGAGATCACCTGCAAATTTATATATTAGTTGAAACTTACAACGCTTCACTAATGAATAGATATTTATATGATCTTGAAAAAGTGTGTATATTTAAATTACGCTTACTCAGACTTTTGTGCTCCACATGATTTTTTCCAAAGAAATTATAATGCTTTCCCGCATTGACTAGATAATGTTTGTATTTATCTTTTGCACGGTATGATAAAGCGTAACCCCAAATTCTTTCTGATAACCTCACAAGGAAAGTTCCATCTGCTTGGTCCGATAATAAATTTTCCGCTTCCAACCTTGTGATAAGACCTATAATAATATTTTAAACATATATTATAGTTTACAATATAAATATAGTTTACCATGAAACCAAGGTTCTATATTATTTACTACATCCATTCCAGCCTTTTTTGGAAGTTCACTTTTTCTGTACCACTCCAATACTGCTTGTTTACCAGGAGGAACACCAGATACTTCGCTGTATGTATTATCTAGGATGGTTTCACTGTTTAATCGATGTTGTTCTCGAGCTTTTCTGGCGATTTCACGTATTTGCTGTTCTGCTTCTTTTGCTTTCCGTTCTATAATGAAAATATGTAATATTTAATCACATAAAATGCAGTGGATTTATTACCTTGCTCTTGCCACACTTGCTCATGTTTTTTCTCAGCCTCCTCAGCTTCTTTTGCAGTTTCCATTCTCTTCTTTTGCATTCTTTGGAAAATCTCACAAGTTCTTTCTTCAGTCAGTCTTTTCTCCCATAAAGCTACTCGTTGTGCAACTTTCTGTGTATTTATAGAAATTTCTTGTAAAACATCCCTATTATCGAACATACCTAGCTTATTATTATAATAATTAAAAGTGAAGTTATTATTTCTAACAGGTTTTGTCATTTTCTCTCTAAGTTCATCAACTGAACAGTATATATCTAGATCATCTTCAATTTTAAGCTTAGGGGAAGAAATTTCTATTTTAGGAGTTAAATCTATATATTCGGAAAGTTCAGCTTCTACTTGTTTACGTAATTCCTCAGTTTCTTTTTCGGCTAATTTTCTTGCTTTCTCTATAGCTTCTTCTTTTAAAATTTCTTCAATACTCCTATCATTTTTATGTTCACCCATTACCCAAACCCATGGTTCACCGTCACTTCCATTTAAAAAACATACATTTTTTTTCGACACTTTTCTATGTTGAATAGGTTCATCTTGCACTTTCTGATCCCAAATTTTCCACTTTCTCACTTGTTCTTCACGCATTTTACAAAATAAGGTTTGTTTTTGTTCTTCATCTAATCCAGCTAAAATTTCGGGATCAACCCACATATCTTGTAAAATCTGCTGTAGCATCTCGAGTTCTGTAACAACGAAATACTGTATGACAATAAATGTGTATTTTAAAAATATGAAGTAATTACAAAATTAATGTTTGTGTGGTTTTCTTATCTTAACTTAAACATTGTAATCTAAAGTCAATTATGAAGATCTGTTTAAAGTTTTCTCTGATAATTTACTTCAGGAAAGTTAAATACATTTATTATTTTGTGAGTCATTACTAAAATACGTAAAATTTTTATAAATGAACTTCGCCTAGAAATGTAACATATTATCTTAATGATAAGATTGAAATAGAAATTCAACTTATTGCTTGGTTAGTCATAGTCAGTTAATAATGTAATACAATATATTTTATAATCATGTTTGTTCGTAAATTGTATTAATAAATATTTACTATTGACTAAATTACGTTGACCTTAATAGTTCAGTGTATTTTAAATTTGTTTAGAATTGTGGCGTTGACTTACTTCTCTATCATTATTTCCAGCAAAATAAGGAAACGTGTATTTTATTGAATCATTTTTTAAATGAATATGAACGTTTTGTCCTCGATAAATTGTATGTCTTACTACATATACTACATAAACCAACGAGTATACAACTGTTGCAATTCAAAGTAAGAACTTTATTCACTGCCCTCTTTTTAAATTTAGAACTTTCACTATAATTTACCTAGAAGTAGAAATAATCGAAGAAATATGAGGACAGTTTGTCACAAGTTTTTAATTTTTATTTAAAGTGAATGAATTTAATGCGGATACACGGTCGATATGTCTAAAGACATGAAACCAAACTATGCTGTATGGATAGAAAAGTCCGTCGTACATGTTTAATAAACCTCGAAGACACCACCAGAACAGTAACGTCAATTAAGTGAGCGAGCACTCACACATTGTCAAAAATGACCCATTTTATAACCATAATTTTAGACCGACCGGCACCTATTAAGCGCTAGAATAAAATGAAATGAGGGGTATAGTCTCACAACACAAATTGGTAACTTTCAACAGTATAATCTATACGAATTTAGACCAATTTTAGACTAACCACCCACTCTTTTCTATCAACCCCAAATGTTAATTCACCGCAATCATATCGAATACAGGGAATCAAAATAAATCATTGCTATAATTTTGGACGAATTTTAGACACAATCTATCAATCCCCAATGAGCTAATTCCATCCTATCACACATCAAATATATCAAATATACAGGGTGGCCAAAAGAGGAATGAGTATAAGATTGTACCAGGTGTCTGATGTAAGAGAGGTAACCCGCTGTATCTCAGAAACTATATCGTACAACGTAGGGAAAAAATCTGTATAATAAAGAAACTGCTGGAAATTACTTTCAAGTTTCATACTCCACCAATGGAAGGCGTAGTTCACAAAAAAAAAAAACACAAAAATATAATTTTTGTATAATAAATGCACAGTAATAATACCACAAATTTTAAATATTCGTAATCTTCAGATCATTTTACGCAAGTTTGCTCCAGTACAATAACTGGAAGGGGTGAGTGGGTAAGCTGACTCAATAAAACAGTTATAACTTCTGTGCCGCTTTCTGGGTTTTGACAAACTTAGTATCATTTGAATGGGAATTCAATGCCTAATAAACTAATCGTTTTATTCCGGCGTTTAACGATCGCTAGGTGGCGTTGTTTGAACAATTGTTATTTTTTCACCTTTTTTTTTAGGAAATTAAAGTAAATTGAAAATTTTACAGCATCTAGTCGGCGCCCAGATCTCATAAATTCTTAAATGTAAAGTAATTTAATTCATTTGTTGGCAATTATCAAGAAAAGAGCAGGCGTGCGTCACTATATCAAAATATCTAGTAGATTTATAAACGGTACAGTGACGTAACTAACGAGGGGGCAAGTGCCCAGGGCCCATGATTCAAGGGGCCCAGATCGTGAACTCTTATTAAAACTTGGACTAAATGAAAATTGCAATTCTTTAACACTCCTATGGTCGCAACCGATGTGTGAGATACACGTCATTTTGTTTTACTCCCCACGTTAAACATTTCTCTGAATATCGAAGCGCCGCCAAATCTAACTATTTGCAATCATATAGTCTGGCGATGAGTTTGACGAAAACAGCCGAGCTCCTGAATAGTCCGACAACAAAGCTCCATGTATATAAGAGATACCAAGCGACCTATGCTGTAAGTGTTCTAAGTTTTAAAAATGTTAATAAATCTTTCTCCGTTAAGTTGACTTTCCATTCATAAATTATACTTTTTCACAGATTTTAAAATATTTCTACAAATAAGCGATTTATCAGGCTTCGTATCCAGGAGATACATTGCGAACAACCATTGTAGAAATTATATTATGTGTAAGTACTCATATTTCTTTATTGCTTTTTTACGAAAATATTTATTTATTTATTACTGGCCGATCCTGCACGGCGTTGCCTGTGACGAATCCAATACCCGTGAATTAACCCACTTTGAAACTCCATTAAAAGTCAGCACTAAGCTACATATATTTTGAATACAGTTAATTTTGTTATTTTGATCAAATATAAAACACGTGTTCTACTATGCTAAAAAAAGAAATAATTTTTTTTTTTGGAATAAATGGAAATTTTGTTTATTTATTAACTTTTTTGGTCTAAAACCATCTTCGCATTATTGCCTTTCTAATGAAACTTAGCCGTATCCGCTGCGCGTTGTCGCGTCGAAAGATTATGAGGGATTATGAAATATATTTACAAGCAACTGATTCCCAGGTTTTCGTATATAATTTGTGACATAAAAA
>JARFJB010001442.1:4040000-4042500 GCA_036346205.1 Vesta saturnalis
TTTCAAAATGTTCCAGAAACACGTATAGAATTGAACCGTTAATCCATCTATACCTGGGGCGCTATTTTTGTTTAAGCCCGCCTATTGTTAATTCGTCTACAGTAATTGGTCGGTCCGTGTCTCGCCTTTCTACTTCAGATAGCGTATTAAGGTTTTCGTACAACGAACTAGATTTTTTGACTTTTATCGATTCTTTGCCATATATTTTTCGAAAATGGCCATTTACCACTTTACATAGCTCCAAAATTTTCGATAACTTCATCTTCGTGTCTCAAATTCGTAAGGGGTTTGAAAACTGATTTTATTTTTATTCAATGTTGGGCGGTCGCATTGAACAAGCGTTTCATACTTTGTTGCCATTAAGTGTTTTCGCTTACTCGATGGTATGCATCTTTTGTTTTTCGATTAAATCGTTTATGTGTTGCTGTTCGATTCCATTTCCGTTGTCTTGGTTGAATGTTTGTAATTGCTTATTTAAGTTTTGAATGTCATGGTATTTCTTTTGTTTAGTCTGTCTCTGATAGAGGATAACGACTTCCTTAATCTTCAGTTTGAGTTGATCCCACCAAGATACTATTGTACCATCGTCGATATTGGTAGTGCATTCCGACAACAGAAAAGTGTTCATGGCTTCGATGAAATTGTTGTCTTCAAGTAAATTATTACTGAATTTCCAATAGGGTGTTTGGTTGATCGTGGTGGAAAAGGCAAATGAAACAGAAAGTGCCATATGATCTGAGAAAGAACTGTGAATCCTAGCTGATCTTAATGAAGGAATTAAGTTGTTAGAACAGTATATTCTATCGAGACGAGAGGCTGATTTGGATTGCCTTGCATAATGTGTAAAACCTCCTTTCCCGTTATGAAAAAAATCGCCAGCAATCTGCGAGATTGGCTTCCCTAAAGAAAAAACTCAAATTATTTGAAAATTCGGGGGATTCCTTTCTATCGATCCATGTCGATCCTTCCGAGGATCTTCGGTGGAGTTAAAATCGCCGCCCATGATTGTATTGTTATTTATTTTTATAGTACTGACTATTTCATTTAATTTTGATAAAATTTGTGTGGCTGAATTGATGTTGTGTGGCACATAAACATTAAGTAAGGTCCATCTCGTATTATTGATGGAGACTACTAATTTTTGTGCATACGACTCGACTAGCACGGTGTGTTCGATTACGTTAGCTTTTAAGTTCCCCTTGATCGCTATAAGTGTGCCACTATAGTTAGTGATGTGCTTATTTACATAGAAAACGTAGGGTGAACATTTTAGAGCAGCAGGTAAATCTGAAAAATTAGACTCTTGAAGCAAGATAACATCTGGCGAATTTACATCTAAAAACGTAGTTAATTCAAAACATTTAAATTCATTCCTTAAACTTTTAGCATTAAAGAGTAATTACTTTTAAGCTTTCCTTTGATAAAGTGTTTAATGAAGAATGCTGTCAGAACTGTCTTTTGAACTGCGCTCCAACGATCCTCTTGGAGAGTCTATCGGTGATGTTGGTATCCCTTCTCTACTTAAATCTCTTTTTATGTAGTTTATTAACCTCTTGCATCGTTCTTTTGTGCTTCTTTGTGAAAACTTGGGAATAACCTGTTTTATTAAGTAAATTATTTGGTCGACATTTTCTGTATACTCCCTTGCCATTTCTAATGGAGTGTTACAACCTTTCACGCGATTTAAAAAATCTGAGAACGTAATGTAGTCTAATGCGTGCTCTTTATTTTCTTTCCAAATATCTTTGATTTCTTCGTATTCTTCAGCAACCGGTTGTTTATCCAGCCTTTGTTTTTTTGTTTTTGGTTTAATACTAGATTGACTAGGGGTGACAAAACTAACCAGTTCATTTACAGATTCTTGGCTACTTATATCTTCTCTGAATTCAATTTCATTAATCTCTATATTCCTATCTTCTGGTAGAATATCGATCTCATCTAGATCTTGTACATGAGTTGTGTGGGATGTTGAGGTCGTTGCTGGATAAGGACGCTTATTTTATTATTACTGAATGTCTGGTAATGTACCAACATACGTACATTTCGACGCTATGTGACCAACTTCTTTACATTTAAAACACGTAACTTTTTCATCCGAAAGGAAAATTCTGTAGTCTTCATCTTCAAAGGTGATTAGAATAGATGTTGGTACATTTTGACTTTCACTGTCATTGGCAACAAATACTTGACGTCGAAAGCTATAAACATGTAAGTAATCTTGCAAACCTATACCTGCGCCAATAAATGATAATGGAGAAACTAACTTCAAATTAATCTTTTTCAATTCCGTTTCAATTATGTCATGAGGTATACAGGGCGGAACATTAGATAAAACTATCCTTTTTGCTGGAAGTATTCAATTTTCTGGCTGGTACAAAGATTTCGTTTACATCAATTCCCCCAAATTCTTCTATAAAATTATTTACGATTTCTTTTGAAGACAAATAAATACAAATTCTGTTATTGCTCATCCTTGACGCAAAAAGGATATTTTTAGGAC
>JARFJB010001442.1:4045000-4047500 GCA_036346205.1 Vesta saturnalis
ATATATATATATATATATATATATATATATATATATATATATATATATATATATATATATATATATATATATATATATATATATATATATATATATATATATATATATATATATATATATATATATATATATATATATATATATATATATATATATATATATATATATATATATATATATATATATATATATATATATATATATATATATATATATATATATATATATATATATATATATATATATATATATATATATATATATATATATATATATATATATATATATATATATATATATATATATATATATATATATATATATATATATATATATATATATATATATATATATATATAATATATATATATATATATATATATATATATATATATATATATATATATATATATATATATATATATATATATATATATATATATATATATATATATATATATATATATATATATATATATATATATATATATATATATATATATATATATATATATATATATATATATATATATATATATATATATATATATATATATATATATATATATATATATATATATATATATATATATATATATATATATATATATATATATATATATATATATATATATATATATATATATATATATATATATATATATATATATATATATATATATATATATATATATATATATATATATATATATATATATATATATATATATATATATATATATATATATATATATATATATATATATATATATATATATATATATATATTTTATTTATTATATATATATATATATATATATATATATATATTATATATATATATTTATTTTATATATATATATATATATATATATTTATATTATATATATATTATATGTTATTATATATATATATATATATATATTTATGTTATATATATTTGTATTTTATATATTAATTATGTTTTTGTTTTTGTTTTGGTGGGGTGGTGGTTGGGGGTGGGAATGTGGGTTTTTGTTGGGCTGTGGCGGATGTGGGGTCCCGGGGTGCGCGGTGTGCGGTGCGCGCGTGTGGGTTCGCGTGTGGCGCGTGTGCGCCGTGGGCGGTTTGGCGCTGGCGCGGTGGTGTGCGCGCGTGTGCGCGTGTGGCGCGGTGGCGCGTGTGGCGCGTGTGCGCTGTGCGCGCGTGTGCGCGGTGCGCGGTGTGGCGCGTGTGCGCGCGTGTGCGCTGTGCGCGGTGGGGCGGGCGGGTGTGCGCGCGTGTGCGCGCGTGTGGCGCGTGTGCGCGCGTGTGCGCGGTGGCGCGTGTGGCGCGTGTGCGCGCGTTGCGCGGTGGGCGTGTGCGCGCGTGTGCCCTGGCGCGCGTGTGCGCGCGGTGCGCGCGTGTGCTGTGGCGCGGGGCGCGTGTGGCGCGTGTGTGGCGCGTGTGCCGTGTGTGGCGGTGTGGGTGTGCGCGGGTGTGCGCGTGTGGGTGTGGCGGTGTGTGGCGTGTGTGTGCGGTGTGTGGGTGTGTGGTGTGTGTGCGCGGTGTGTGTGGGGGTGTGCGCGTGTGTGCGCGTGTGGCGTGTGTGTCGGTTGTCGCGTGTGTGCGCGTGTGTGTGGCGTTTTCGGTGTGTGTGGCGTGTGTGGGGTGTGCGTGTGTGTGGCGTGTGTGCGCTGTGTGTGCCGGGTTGTGGGTGTGTGGGGTGTGTGGGTGGTGGGGTGTGTGGTGTGGTGTGAGTGTGGGTGGTGTTGAGTGTAGTGTGGTGTGGTGTGGTTGTTGTGGTATATGGTGAGTTAGTGGTGTGTGTGTTGTGTGTTGTGTGTGTGTATTATTATATATATATTATATTTTATATATATATATATATATATATGTATATATAATATATATATTATTATATATATATATTTTTTATATATATATATATATATATATATATATTATATTATATATATATATTATATATATATATATATATTGTATATATTATTATATATATTTGTTATATATTATATTTTTGTGTGTATGTTATGTTATAGTTTATAAAATATGTATGTTGGTGTATATATGTATGTTAAATATGTTTAAAAGTGTTGTGTGTGAGTGTGTGTATGTGTGTTGTGTGTGAGTGTGTGTATTTGTGATTTGTGAAGTGTGTGTGAGTGTGTGTGAGGGTGTGTGAGTGTGTGAGTGTGTGTGAGTGTGTGAATGTGTGTTGTGTGTGAGTGTGTGTGGTGTGTGATGTGTGAGGTGTGTGGTGTGTGTGATTTGTGGTGGTGTGTGTATGTGTGAGTGTGTGTGATGTGAGTGTGTGTATGTGTGAGTGTGTGAGGTGTGTGTGTGTGTGTGTGTGTGTGTGTGTGTGTGTGTGTGTGTGTGTGTGTGTGGTGTGAGTGTGGTTGAGTGTGAGTGTGGTGTGGGTGTGAGTGGTGTGAGTGGTTGATGTGGTGTGAGTGTGATGTGTGTGAGTGGGTGTGATGTGAGTGTGGTGGTGTGGTGTGAGTGTGTGGTGTGGTGG
>JARFJB010001442.1:4732500-4755000 GCA_036346205.1 Vesta saturnalis
AAGTTTTTACTTTTGGCCTTCATAATTGACTGCATTAAATAAACTTATCATATATATATATATATATATATATATATATATATATATATATATATATATATATATATATATATATATAAATCTGTAACCATGTGGACAAAATATTTTTCTAGTTTTCATATTTTACCGGGCTAATTAATAATGTTCTTTGTTGTCAATTTGACTATTCTAATATCGCTTATCATCAGAATGCAACAGTTGCTTGAGAGAAGTTGAGTTGTGTGGATGTGTAGCAGCTAAATCAAAGGGACTACGTGGTAAACAAGGTAAGCATAAATTATTTTTCTATAAACAAGTAATCGGCCGTAACTATCATTCTTAAAGTATTTTTAAAGCTTACATTTTTATGGTTGCACATGTAGTTTTGTCAAGTGTTTACTCATACTCTTGAAAATAGTGTTTAAAGTTATTTGTACACACTTGTGGACATTGAGTCTGAAACCCAATTTTATTTTTATATTTTGATTGGTTGTTTTTCGGTCAGTAATTAAATTATTAAAAAACTTTTAGTTTTTTACATTAACTTTCGCTATATTATGACTCTAAAGCATCTTCAGATGTGTTTAAAATTTAAAATCATTCATCTTATCTGAAGGTTTCAGATAGAATCTAATTTTATTTTTATACAAATGTGAACGGAAGGTGGTTAAAAAATGTGGTGATGGGTTTCTTTTTTTTTCTAAAAAGGATGCAAGAAATCTCTAACTGATGATGAACTGGCCGAAATTCTAGAACATAGCGATTTTTGGGCAACTGATGATGACGAAGAGTATTCCCCAGAAAACTATGCTTTTGAAGATGACACCGGCGATAATGATGAAATTGTTGAAAATATCTTCGAACAAGTCGAAATGGATCCTAGTGACTCCAGTGAAAATAATGAAATAAACAGTTCGTCTATTCCAAAAACAAACCGAAAATCTAAAAATAATGGCCGTAATGTTACTCAAATTGTGCCAAACTCCCAGGTGATGAGCTATCATCTGATGAAGAATCCCTAACATAATTAGCTGGTCCGTCAACTTCTATTATTAAAAAAAAATATCAAAAGGTGCAACAAGAAATGCTACAAAGAAAAAAGATGTTATGGCCTGGTATAACATACAACAAAACTGTGACATTGAAAAATATTTTCCAGAGATGATTCCCCAACCAAGAAATTCTTATGAAAGGGAACATTTTGCACCGATCGATTATTTTCACCAGTACTATGATGGATAGTTTTTTAAATTAGTTGCTGAAAACACAAACATTTTCAGCACACAAACATGTAGTAAACTGTTAGGGCAAGTTACGTAGAGATACAATCATTTGTAGGGGTAACATTGTTAATGAGTACTCACGGTTTTCCCAGAGTTAGAATGTATTGGTCCAGACCTTTCAAAGTACTATTAATAGCTAACGCAATAACCAGAAATCGTTATTTTAAATTAAGAAATTTCCTCCATTTTGTCAACAATCTTGACACAACACCTGACGCCAAAAATCGTGACAAGCTCTGAAAAATTCGGCCTGTTATCGAAAATTTTCATAAAACTATTTTACTGCTTCCAAACGTAAGCATCGATGAACAAATGATAATTTTTTCGGGACACGTTGCTATTCGTCAGTACGTTCCACGTAAACCTAACCCGACTGGTTTAAAAAATAATGTGCAAGCGTCTCCCAACGGGTTAATTCTGGACTTTGAAATTTATCAAGGAAAAACTACAAGACTTCCACAAGATACAGAAGACGCAAATCTTGGCGGTGCGGTAAAGCAGTTTTACGCCTTTGTGAGACCTGTCTGCCAGGAACCAACATGTATTTTGACAGATATTTTACAAGTGTTACTCTGTTTGAAATACTAAAAGAAAAAGGAATATCTGGCACGGGAACTACAATGCAAAACGGGTTCCCAAACGTTGGAGGAACCATCAGATCGAAAGTCAAAGAGGATAAAAAAATAAATTACACTTATTAAATGGGTGGATAACAGATCTGTTACGATGGCATCTACAAGTCACACCGTAGAACCTTACTCAGTGTAAAAGATATTCCAGACCTGAACAAAAATACATTGAGATTCCTCAGCCAGCAGTAGTAAGACATTACAATGTAAACATGGGTGGGGTAGATTTAGCAAATAGGATGGTTGCAGCATACAGAAGTTACCATAAGACCAAAAAATGGCCAGTGAGGGTGTTTGAGCATTTTATGGACTGTGCAGCTGTGAACTGTTGGCTTCAATACAGTTTAGATTGTAAAGAATTAGGTTTAGTAAAATGTGTTATTAATTCAGTTGAAACCGCAACAGATTCAGAAGATGATGAATTACAGGGAAGAGCAGAACAAAGGAAGTCTGTTGGACGACCAGGAAATCTTCCATTGCCACCCAAAGAGATAGCAAAATCAAAAGCCTTACACCTGCCCAAAGCTATTGACATCAAAGATGCCCAAAGATGTAGAAACCTTGGGTGCAATAAAGGCACTAGGATCCAATGTACCACCTGTAAAAAAATTTTATGTGTAGTGAAGGAACGTCATTGTTTCATTGAATTTCACAGTTAGTGATCGATCAATGTAAAAGTTATACTCTTTTTCTGTATTATTTATCAGTATTATATTTTTTTTATTATTTACCAATAATGTGTTAATTTGCTTAATTATTTGTCAATAAAAGATTTTTTAACGAGTACGATTTTTAATTTGAACACATATGTACAAATTATATAAGGGTTGCAAGGGGTAAGAGAAATAAAATCATTCTAATTCTGAGTTTAAGATGTTCAAATAAATGCCACTAGTCACTTTTTTCGATAATTATGTTGTAATCTGGCACCTGGGTCTGACGAGGATATATATATATATATATATATATATATATATATATATATATATATATATATATATATATATAACCCCACACAGCACCACCTCACCCACCAAAGATTTAATTTGGCAAAGTTCAAGACTTACAAAAGAGGTTACATAGTTGTCCTAAAAAAATTATAACTAAAATTATTTCATTTCTTTTAATTTTTTAAGTTAGCATCTATATGTCTATTGTCCTCTGTCTGACATGAAGTCTTAAACGTCTGTTTGACGTAGATTGTGGTTTTTGTTTTTACAATCTTGTCTCTTTTCATAATGAACTTCTTATAAATGAGGTTGTATAATTATCCTAAAAAAATGTTATTAAAATTATTTTATTTCTTTTAATTACCATTTTGTAGGTTGGAAGGTCGTGTGGTGTTCGACAGCAGATATTTCCATAAAACATATCTTTAGTAATTGAAAAATTATTTACACTGAAACAGCTCAAAACTTCTATGAAAATAAAATTATTGTTTAATGTCTAACTTTGGTGCTAAATCCAATTTTTTTTTGTGTAACACATTAATTATTGATAGGATTGCTTTCCGTCATTAGAATTTCTTTTATAACTTTCTGGGTACTATCCAGGGGAACTATTAGAGCCATTCAAACCTCAACTATTGTTCATCGATACATTGAAAATTTACGAGGATATAGATGAGACGCTGGTTGATTTTTAAGAGTTCTAATTATTCTAAAATAATTCTCCTGTAGTTCTGAGCATACACAATGCCTTTCCAAAGAGTTCCGATGATCAAATTAATTAGATAATTTTTTAAACAATTACTACATTTGTCGGATAAATTAATTAAAAAAAAATAGAATTAATTTTAGCATTGAAACTCTTTGGAAAATACATTGTGCATGTTGAGAACTATAAGAGAACTATTGGAACTCTTTAAAATTTTTATCGTCGATTTTTTCAAGTCGAATAATTCTATAAATATTAATCGGATCGCTTTCGATCATTAGAATTTCTTTCAGAACTTTTCGAATACTATCCAAATCTGTTGCGAGAACTATTAGAACTCTTTAAAATATTTTTTAATAACAGTTTTTTTTTTGGTAAAAAGACTATAGCTTTTTCATTTTTGATTATATATTTTTGTTTAATTAGCGAGAACCGTTAGGAATGAATAAAAGAACATCAAAAGTTGATTGGAATTATTGCACATCAAAATTGAGTTTTAATTTTCAAAAAAAAATTTCATATCAGGAACTCTAGAACTTTTCAAAATATAGTAATTTAGCTAGTCAGAACTTGTAGCGTCCCCCAGGTATTGATTCGCAATAATGCAAATCTAAGAACAAAACAATCGCTAAGTGATTTATTTTTACTTTACTGACAATAATGTTACTATTACTCAAATTAATTGCTTGCCTTACATTGACTTTACTGGCAATAGTTAAAACATTAAAACTTATTTATAAGTCTGATATTTAATTACTCGCAAACCTCAAATCTGATCAATCGAATTGGCCGTTTAGTGGTAGGTACGTTGTGCTAGTTGAATTAGATAGGCTAGATGAGGTTAAGTGTTGCATCATGTGGGACAGGTAAACAATGAAACCACTCAAATTAAAATTAACGAGCTTTGCGCAATGATGGTTCAACCCGCTAATGTACTATTGCGAGAAAGAACCACCAAGAAAACCCACTTTATTCATAAATCAGTAATTGCACAAGTACAATAATAAATCAAATAACACAAAAAACAATGAAAGGGTTAAATATATGACAAAACGCCATTAAATCAGGTTAAAGTGCGTACAAAATTATAACATTAAGAAAAAATAAATAATAAGCAGTTTAGCTACACATGAAAAAAACATGTAATCACACCCACAATTGTGTCAAAAATAATTCAGAATACACATTGTAATACCAAACATGCGCCCTCTAAAACCAATCATGCCGGTCTTTAAGTAAATAAGCAAATAAAACAATAAGGCAAATTATGGTACATATAAAATACAACAACAGTAAAATTTCACAGGTGATAATAAGGTAAATGCAAGGACAAACAAAAAATAGGTGTGCAATTTACACATACGCAATTGTTTAGTGACTAACAAAGCACAAAATACATACGTAAAATTACAGTAAATTGCATATAAAGAGAAATTCGTTCGCAGGCAAACAATTCTGATTACACCTCGGATTAGCCAGACTGAATCAAAGAAAAAAAAACTTATTAAAAAAAGCCTTACAAGGGTAAGTTGTAAATAGATCATAACATCGTGACCGATATATAAGTTGGAGTGGGTTAGAAGAATAGAGTGCCCTTTTCTCAGGTTACACATTCATCTATATAACATTAAAATCAATAAAATAAAATTCGAGGTGTTTTAATGGTCATCTGGACCCGGGAGTATGTAAACACTCGGTAATTGCCTATTTACAATTATAACCAAGATTTATCCTGTACCCGTTCGTCCACGCCCACCTCTAGACAAATATAAATATAAACAACAAGCAACAATGCTAATTCACCCAAGTACATGAGTGAGGGGAGCCTGTACTGTCTTTTATTTTAGCAGATTTTCGCTTACTGAGCCGGCGTGCGAATAAGATACCTTTGAAAGGCAATGTTTGATTTTTAATACGTTACGTATGCTTGTAGAATTGTTTGGTGCGAGCTTTAATTACATTAAAAATACCTACTTACACTTGAATATATTCCCTTTAGTTATTAGTTAAAAACTTTACCACCAACATGAGAGTTAAGTTACGCGGTTTAAAACTCGGCGCCTCGGCGATTAATTATAAATTAATTTTTCGAAAAACTTACATTAAAACCTACACAAAAAGAAAACAACGAATTAGTGTTTTAGTTTTTCTAAAAGGTACACGACAAAATATTTATAGACCCAACGGTTTACAAAGTTTCTAATTAAAACAATCAAAGCAATCCGGCTCAATCAAAATTTCAACAGGAACTGCCTTCCCCCCAGATTTCAAACTAACTATATTTACTCCCGAGAATCAACCCCCGTCTTTCAAAAGTAATAAAAAAAAACAAGAAACATTACGTTGGAACAGTTTCATATTAATTACTGAACGAAATCTTAATTTTAAAAATATGTATTTGTCCGTAACCAACCCTACATCTAATATCAAATTTCCTAGTACCAAACAAAGTTGCCCTTTTGATCCGCGGCATGTTCCGAAGTAATTAATTATTCACTATTGACGTTTACACTGAGAATGTGGGCATAGAAATTTCCAATGATTGGTTACGCCCCTTCAGTAAATCAGTTTTTAAGCGTACACCTGCTACACCCTTAGCCAAATATTAGTTACAAAAATAAAATATCCCGAAAACCATTACGACTTAATATTTAGTAAAACATGTTAAACCCCATTAATTAACTTTTCTATCGCGGTAAGACTTGCGATGTAAAAATGTTTGTTCCAATAATAAAATTGTGGCGGTCCGCTACCTACAAACTACTGGATTTCGATTTTCGATTTGAAGTTAGCACCCCATTTCTCAAATTAAAATTTGTAACTGTTAATGACCGGAACTGTTTTTATTTTTTATAAAGTACTTACCTACTTCTAAACTCTTTAAAAGGAAGCTAGAACTCTAATCAGAACTATTAGAACTCTTTGTCGGGGTGCAACTTCACACGCGTAAAAGATTCAAACCTTCAGATCCTACCAAACGGATTAGTTTACAACGTAACCCTAGTAAATAAAATTATGCATACATTGTAACTTAGTAATTACAAGTCTGTTTATATAATATATCATAAGAAGTGCTTATTGTCCTATTAGGATAGGATGTATAATAGTAGAGACATACAAAAGATAAATAAATAAAAAAGAATATTACATACGAGGAATAATTTTCAACATTGTAATAATTATTCGGATTCAGTTACAAAGAAAACTTAAAACTTAAGATTTCATATTTGTATTCAGAATCGCATAAACAGCTTAGACACTTACAATGAGAGTAGCCCGAGGAAGTTAATAAAACGTCAAACGTCTATATAAATACTGATGCAGACCAAACCCAAAGGTATGTTAAACATTTCACCATAAGTATAAATTTGTAATTTTATAAATTTAAATATCTACTTGAATTGGAGATTAGAATGAGAAGCAACTTATTACATCATTCACTGTTAGTGTAAAATATAGATTATACTCAAGGTTTTCATTAGTTTTGAAACAAAGCAGCTTTTATTATTAGAATACCAAATTGTGCATGCTTTATGTAATACACAAGCTACCAAAACAAAGCAGATTATCCGACGTTCAGGAAACGACACGCAAATTAAATATTACAAGAATGTATGAAACCTTTTTTATGAAAGATAAGGACACCATAATTATATCTCGTAACGCCGCAAGTTCATTTACATAAAATTTTAAGATATCAAAAGTAATAAAAACAGTAAGTGTTAACCAATTAATGCCCAAAACCAGTTAAGCAAGTATATGTAAGAATTCCTAAACTGTGAAACATAAAAAGTTGATATTCCAGATTAAAATTAAACAGTTTGTTGTTTTTAAAACAGTAATTATTCAATTTCAATCAACGTCATCTCACACTTAGAAAGTAGATATTTTTTCGCACTAAGAAAGAATATTATGCTTGAATTACCCGGTCATGGAAAACCAGCAAGTTACATAATTTGTGAAGAATAAGTATGTGTGTAATAATAGATGCAATCTTATACAAGAAAATCATATATATTTATACATAAAATTGCGTTTTTCATCTAGCAAAACGTTCGAAGTTAATGTAGAATTTTCCCACAATATCCATAATGGTAATTAATATTTATGCTTGCATGATGCTAAGATCATTCTGGTAAATGATGAAGCGACGCAAACGAAGCGGAAGAGTTAAAAGGACAACTTCCTTTGGTGGCAAAAAATACTCATCTTCTTGAGTTCAAATCGTCTATTTACATTTATATTTTACATTTAAACGCTTCAATCACTTGTTTTTATGCACATACGACGGTTTAGTTTATAATGCCTATGATGGCTTAGGACTTAGTAACTGGTAAACTAAAGAACATTGGAAGATAGGATGTGCCGCCACTACTGTAACCTAACTTAATTAGATAAGATATACAAAATTACTGTAACCCAACATAATTAGATTAGATAAACAAAACTACAATAACCTAACAAAAGTAGATTAGATAAACAAAACTACTGTAACCTAAGAGAAAAAAAAAAGGTGCAAAAGTCGGGAATCGAACCCGCACCAACAGAGTGGAAGACGACTCCTGCCATTACACCACCAGCGCTCTAGCAGTTTTACATTGAAAGTGATATTTAAACCATTTATAAAAATATCTATTTATGTAGATAATGCATGCGCAATTTGGTCATCGGAACCACATCCTACGTATTCCCATGTTCCTTTGTTCACCGCCTTCTGCGACTTTTTACGGTTGATCCAGTGTGCTTGCACAAAACTGGTGTCTATTTCAGTAAGTTACCGTAATGAGGCATTATAATCTTTCCATTACTTGTCCAAATTTATGACAGAATTGACTTTCATTTTATTTAAAATTATAACTGCGTTATTTAGTCCGTACATACTATTGTTAATTATACCGGGATATCAACAATGAATGACCGAAAAAAAACTGCTTTTTACAGAATTTTTATCAAAAGTTTATTCCAAGTTACTAGTGAAATTAGGCACAAATATTTATTTAATCTTCGATTGACATTTCATAAACGTACATAGATTTTTCCTTTTTCAATTATTCCTTTGTCTACATTTGTATTACAATAAAATAGTTTTTTTTCAAAACTCATTTATAAATTAATCAGGACTTTCAAGGTAAATTTATTCGTGTATTTTATGCCTTTATCGTAAATAAATTTTTTTAGGTTATAATGCCTTTTACTGTGGAACAAGACAAGTTTATTTGGAAGCTTATTTCCGAAACGGCGAAAAAGATGTAGATGGAAACAGAAAGTATCCAGTACGATTATGTGTTGAAGAATATCAACATCACTTTCAGAACATCGAATTAGATGATGATGTTTTATGCCGACACATTCGAAGAATTCTTAGTCGTTTTCATGAGCATGGTAGTGTTTGCAAGGGAAAATCTACGGGTCGCACAACTGTACTTACAGAGGAAGTAGTGGAAAATGTACGCACACATTTGGAAAGAAGTCCGACAAAACCTTTAAGGCAATTGGCCCAGCAAACAGGTAATTTTGCATTATACAAAACAATGTTGACATGAATGTGTAAACAATAAAATAAAAATAAAAATAAAAAAGTAAAGTTAGATTGACAACATTGTACATATTTCAATATAAGCAATTGTTACAGGTCTTTCGTATGGTACATGCCATAAAGTAGTCAAACGTTAACTACATTTTCATGCTTACAAAATAACGGTTGTGCAAGAATTACTACCTTTAGATTTTCAAAAGCGTTTAGAATATTGCCGATGGTTCAACAACAATTTGAGAGATGACGAAATACTAAACTTAAGTTTCTTTACGGATGAAGCTTGGTTCCATTTATCTGGTTATGTGAATTCGCAGAATTACTGTATGTGGTCAGCAGAAAATCCACACGTTTTTGAAGAAACTACTTTACATCCTGTGAAAATAGGTGTTTGGGCTGCTATGTCACGAAGAAGAATTGTAGGTCCCATTTTCTTTGACGATACAGTAACTGCGGCTCGATACAAAACTATTTTTGAACCTTTCATTGATCAACTCCACGATGACGAGCTCCAACATGGATACTTTCAGCATGATAACGCAACAGCTCATACAGCTAATCAAACACTGACTTTTTACGTGAACATTTTGATGAAAGAGTTATAAGTGCGGAGTTTGGCCCCAAGATCACCTGACCTTACTCCACTGGATTATTTTCTATTTGGACATTTAAAAATAAAATCTACAAGACACGCCTTCATACAGTTGATGAATTAAAAATGCAATAACTGACGCAATTCAAAATATTACAGAAGCTCAATTAATAAATGTATTTGAAAATATGAAACTAAGAGTAGATGCCTGTAATGCAAACAATGGTGGTCACTTTGAAATTGTTCTATAGATAATTGCCAAGTTTAATTTTATTTTTCTATTTTTAACTGTAATATAAACATATATATTGGCTGTGCTTTAGATCAATATATACAGATTTGAGTTATCTTAAAAACAATAGGTACATCATAAAGTAGACATGGTGACTAGTTCCATATGAAGGACTAAATCAGTGGTATATAATCTGAAATAAGTTTTTGTTCAGAAATTAGAATGCAATGCAAAAGTGATATCTAGCATTAAGTTAAATAAGTTCTTTTTTTCCATTATAATGTACCTATTTGTGATGTTCACCAGTGTACATTAAAAGGTGGTCAGCAAAAATGGTGTGCCTGACTTGTGCTGAATATGTTGAATGTATGCATTTATAATAAACTAACCAGTCATACATGTAATTTGTTATCACTAATATTATTTAACAAATATATCATACATTGATTTCTGATTAATGACAAATTCATTTTAAAAATTCATTTAAATGTTTTAATGCCATTGTAAAGGTAACATCATCCAATATCACTCCTTTTTTTAAATATTCACTCTCCACATATTCACACACTTTCTTCGAGTTCTCAGCTGTAATTTTTTTCAATTCTTCATTGCCAATTGCTTAACACCTTCCATTTAAAATGTCACATTCCTCACTGCTATCCGATTTTTCAATGGGATTTAATTCAGAGTGGTACAAAGGGAGACGAAGGACAGCATGACCATTTTCAACTAATAGCTTGTCTAGAACGGTTTCTTCAACAACACATTCTTGTAATTGGGATAATGGCATTGTCATCGTTCCTTCTTTTTCTTTTTTCATAAATTGGTACACATTGTAGATAATTTGCCGCCCTTGCCTATGAATCACCTTTCGATTATTTATTTTCAACCTGACAACAAAATTCATACATTATTGCCTATTTCAAATCACTCATGTCAATATAAACAAAAAGATCATTAAACGCTCAGCTAAACAGTTTTTACTCTCTAAACTGTACATTATTCTCGTAACCAAATTGAGGTTAAAAAGCAAAATTTGCTTTAAACATTACTTTTAGTATATAAAAGCACTTACAAAACTTGAATTTGACGAGTAAATACCATGTATTGGTTTAATACACCAGAAATGCGCCTTGGAAATCCAGAAAATCTGTAATATCAATTAAAAATAATAAATGATAATTTTTAACCAAATTTTTACATACCTTATAACAATTTCCCTTTAGTCTTAAGAAAGACTAAATTACAATTACTGAAGTTGTTGTACGTCTACATATTACGCAATTCGTCATTCACCAAAGTTTGTCATTTATGGTAGTATTTATTTTAATATCTGCATTTACGTCACTGGGTATAGCATAATTTTCATTTTAAGGATGCGGAACAGTAGTACTGTTCTAGGAGCGGCACGGTCAAACAATGATGATCGCACTGTACCAGGATATCAACAATGACTGACCGAAAAAAACTGCTTGTCATAACATATGTATCAAAATTTTATTCCAAGTTTATGGTGAAGTTAGGCACAAATATTTATTTCAACTTCATAAACGTACATAGATTTTTGCTTTTTCTATTATTCCTTTATCTACATTTGTATTACAATAAAATAGTTTTTTTCAAAACTCATTAATAAATTAACCATGTAAGTCAATTCGTGTATTTTATGCCGTTTATGCATTATACAAATCATCATTGGCTTGTATATTTAAGCAATAAAATAAAAAGAAACTTAAAAACCAAAACATTAAATAAGTAAAGTTAGATTGACAACATTGTGCATATTTCAATATAAACAATTGTAATAGGTCTTTCGTATTGTACATGCCATAAAGCAGTCAAACGCCAATTACATTTTCATCCTTACAAAATAACGGTTGTGCAAGAATTTCTTTAGATTTTCAAAAGCGTTTAGAATATTGCCAATGGTTCAACAACTTTAGAGATGAAATACTGAACTTAAGTTTCTTTACGGATGAAGCATGGTTCCATTCATCTGGTTGTGATTTTATTTTTCTATTTTTAACTGTAATAATAAACATATACCTACTGTATTATGTACGTAAATATAATTAAATAAAGCTCAATTTAAAAAAATTAAGTTTTAATTCAAAATAAACGTAAATTACAATTTTTCAAGTTTTTGTACGCCTACATAATAGGCAATTCGTCATTCACGCAAGTTTTTGTCATTTACGGTAGTACGATAGTATTTAATATCTGCATTTACGCCACTGGACATAGCACAATTTTCATTTTAAAGATGCGGAACAGTAGTACTGTTCTAGGCGCGGCACGGTCAAACAATAATGATCGCACATGGTTACAACACTTATTAAAACTTGTAAAATGTTAATTGTGTAATTGATTTGTTCAACACCTAGACAAATAAAGGGTTTAAAATCTAAAAAAAAACACAACTAAATTCTTTTATTACAGTACTCTTGGAAAATCATCGCGCAAGTTTCGAGCGTTAATATCATTATTTATCGCATACACATCGCTAAATACCTCTTTATGTTACCAAGTTTAAAACGATCTGGACATTATTAGCGACCCAGGATGATAATCTTAACATTAGACTGCTAAAGGAAATTACCTAGTAACAATATGAAAATGTAAACTTTCACCATTAACACTCATAATAAAATACTTATCTTTTTGGGATTTTTAATGGTGTACTTTAAATTATACAATCTAAACGTTTCGATAACACTTACAGTTATCTTCGTCAGTAGTAATGTTTGATAAAAATTGTTAAAGATGTTGTAAACAATTTTGTCAAATTTGAAAAATTCAAACATAAACATAAGCCTGCTATTAATATAACAGTTTGAGAAACGTATAAGCCAACTATAAAATTGTAGTAATAACTGGGTTATTTTTGATGTAATGTTTGGATTTGTGAATGCTTCTATCATTTTAAAATTGAAGTTTTCACAACTTTACACTTACATCATAACTCGATTAAATTTTGTTAAATGTGTTTTTGGCTGGCAAATTTCATTGTTAGCTTTCGTCGTAGAGAGTGTTCTGGTTTGTCATCTTTGAGGCAGTTTAACAATATTTAATTTTAATGACCTAGTTATTCTTTACTACAATTTTATAGTTGGTACTTAATTAAAAATTTTCAAAACTGTTATATTAATAATACTTAAATAGTATATATGTTATGAATTTTTCAAGATTTATACAAACAGTTGATTTCTAATGCTTTCCATTTTATCTAACATTTCATATTCTTTCTCGTATTGTATTCTGAATATTTCAGGCAACAAATTTTCTCTAGCTTCCTTGGCCCTCGTAACGATCTCTCCAGGATTAAACACATTTCCTCGCTCGTATATGATCTTATCTTTGAAACGCGTTAATTAGGATAAATAACCGGCATGTCTTGGCACCAGTGGCGTACCTAGGGCCCGGTGAGATGAAGCTTTGATCCAAATTGATGAAAACAAAATCCAGGTAAATTTTCAATATTTATTATCGGTTTTATCAACATTTAACAAAGATAGAAATAAATTTTAAAATTACAAATTCACATTCTGGGCATTTTGACTAGCGAAGTCATGACTGTGTCGAAGCCCTGAGCATTGACCAGCTAATGTTCGATTGACATAATTGCGAGGTTGTTCAAACTCAAGTTGCTCATAGTTGATCTGAGATGGTTTTTGATTAATTTGAGTTTGGAAAAACTCTTTTCACAGGTAGCTATACTAACTCCTAGAGTTAGTAACACACGCAGTAAGATGAGAATGTTGGGTACTGAATCGAAAAGCTGATGGCAAGTAATTCCAAAGGCCTTTGGCCCTTCAAGTTCAAGCCGAAGATACTTCGACAAAATTCATTAGTCGTTTTCTCTCGAGTAAAAATTCACTCTTGTCGATGTCATAATCAGGAGCGTTGTGAAGATCAATGTCGATTCGATCGTCTAACAGGTGCTTTGGATAAATAAAGCCAAACTTGTCAGTAACGTCATGCAGTTGTTCAAATCTTGTTGAAATCTCCTGATTCACTCTGTCCATGGAAGCGCATATTTCCAACCAAAGCTTCTTCAGGCATCTTCTTTTTAAGACGTATTCGCCGCTGTGGCTCCGTAGGGATTCCAAGTTCAGAAAACACCGACTGCGCATAGCCCAAACTCGCATCCGCTACTTCATGAGGAATTCACTCAAAGCTTTCATTTTTCCTGCGCAATCCCGAACGTTCAAGCCTTTCATCTGCATATATGCCTGCGCGTGGTTTATTTCTGTTAAAACTGGAGCCCAGAACCCTAGGTACGTCAAGAACGTGAATGACTGCATCGCTACCAGCAACCTGCCAGCCGCGGATCTCGTTTCCGAATTTTAGGTTCTGTCAATTAAAAGTTCAAGTGTTTCCAGAATCTTCAGAAAATGGCTTTTAACCATTTTGACCGTTTCGCCTCTCGCGCTCCAGCTTTTTTCGACTACTCGTTTGAGACTCATTTCAGTGTTTTTGATCAGCACGTTCCAGCGGTGAGTGGAATTGGAGAAGAAGGTGTGCAGACGATCAAGAGTTTTGAAGCTCACAGAATTTACTTCTTCTTGTGCCACATGGATCCCAGATAGGTTTAAACTATGGTTCGAACAGGCGATATACTGGGCTTTTGAATTTATATCGCAAATCCGTTTCTGAACTCCCGAATGTTCTCCTTTCATCACAGAAGCGTTATCGTACCTGTGGCCTCAGCAGTCCATGATGTCGAGGCCGTCCGCCTGAGGTTTCTTCAAAATCGTTCTTGCAATCTCGGTGACATTTTTCTTCTTGGTGGCAATCAAGTGGATAAAAGACTCTTCAACAGACACACGATGACTTTCCATCACAACGTAACGAAGCACTTGCGAAGTTTGATCCATGTAAGACACATCGGGTGTGCTATCAAATATTATACAAAATATTTGGCTTCTTTTACCCGCTGCATAATAAATTGGAATTCGTTTTGAACTCTCGGGGACAAGTAAGATGGCTATGGAGCACCTCCAAGTTGAATCCGAAGAGTGTTCTTTGTGAACGTGATCATACTTCAACACTTTTCACTATCTAATTTCTTCACTGGTTATAGATCCGGCTCGTTAGGAACGACTTTTACGGTGCTAAATGAACGATTGAATGTGAACTCAATCGAAACAGAAACTTATTTTACTTTATAAGTGTTTTGATTTGTGCTGCTTCCACCAAAAAGAGATTCCAATAGTTAAGACAAGTTTAACTCGACACGGAAAGCATCCACCTAAAAGCATAATGCAGTGACCCTCTAAATGTACTACTTATTTTTTACGTACATACAAAAATGAATTACGCACAGTATTTAAAGGAAAGCGCTACTTATAAAACACATCTATAAAAATGATTATTAGGGAAAGGCCTTTACCTAATGTATTTTCAATCATACGTAGGTACCTACATGAAAACACTTTCATTTGATAATACAGAGTAAGTTATCTTGATAAGTACAAAACAAATGGGTCATAAGTGATTAACATAATTGCGTCTGTCGGACGCTTATGAACGTATTTATTAATCCAAATTGCCTTTTAATGGATTACTTATAGGAGAAGATTATTTATATGAAATTTCTTGTGGAGGTACTACATCCAATTTATTTATATACATTTATAAATGTGATTATTATAGAACGCCGAAAGACCTTTATCTAATGTATTTCAAATTATCCGTAGGTAAACAAAAAAATAATTCTTAATTTAAAATCGGTATACATCTTCGGCATCTTCAACTTGTATCATCCGAATTTCTATATGTTAATCAGGTACTTATGGTCCATTTTTTTTGTACTTGTCAAGGTAACTTACCCTTTATTACAAAACGAAAGTATTTTCGTAAAGGTACCTACGTGTGATTGAAAATACAATAGGTACAGGCCTTTCTCTAATAATCATATTTATAGATGTGTTTTATAAGTAGCGCTTTCCTTTCACTGCTGTGCGTAATTCGGTTTTTTATGTACGTAAAAATATTATAAGTAAAACGTTTAGAGAGTCACTGCATTACGCTTTTAGGTCAATGGTTTCCGTCCCGCGTTAACTTGACTTAGCTATTGGTATCACCTTTTGCTGCACGCAGCACAATTCAACGTAGAGCGTGCTTCTTAGTTCACCGCCCGCGGTTAAGAAAACTAGATTCCCTCTTACCTTCTAGCTTGAATGCCTTGTAAAAGAACGACAAAGGTATATAACCGCATAAGCTACATGAACATAAGCCATAATTCGATATTCACACATACTCATTTTACCAACTACGATTCTAGTTATTAATTAATTTTAGTTTTAGTATGTATTATAATAATTTTAAAGATAACCATTCACTAAACTCACTTCAAAAAATTCAAAAGCAAAATCAACTTTATTGAACTATATATATATATATATATATATATATATATATATATATATATATATATATATATAAATGTAAATTAGAAAATTAATTTCTCTAAAAATATGGAAATGTAAACTTTCACCATTAACACTCATAATAAAATACTTATCTTTTTGGGATTTTTAATGGTGTACTTTAAATTATACAATCTAAACGTTTCGATAACACTTACAGTTATCTTCGTCAGTAATAATGTTTGTTAAAATTGTTAAAGATGTAGTAAACAATTTTGTCAAATTTGAAAAATTCAAACATAAACATAAGCCTGCTATTAATATAACAGTTTGAGAAACGTATAAGCCAACTATAAAATTGTAGTGAAGAATAACTAGGTCATTAAAATTAAATATTGTTAAACTGCCTAAGATGACAAACCAGAACACTCTCTACGACGAAAGCTAACAATGAAATTTGCCAGCCAAAACACATTTAACAAAATTTAATCGAGTTATGATGTAAGTGTAAAGTTGTGAAAAACTTCAATTTTAAAATGATAGAAGCATTCACAAATCCAAACATTACATCAAATAAAATAACCCAGTTAAATCTAACAAAGGGATATCTTTATCAATAATTGGAAGTGTTATTAACAATGAAAAGCACAATGCAGAACGTTCTTTGTAATTTTTAATTTCAATTTAATTTCAACTACTTATGTTAAATTATAGTGCTGTGGAAATTTAACATATAATTGGTAAAGCATTTGCTTCAAGGTCTAGGAAAACACAGCAAAAACCTAGACATACCAAAAGTTGAAAACAAATTAAAATCAAGGCGTATCATTATGCTCTTTTTTAATTATAAGATGCCAAAACCTATTTAAACGGAGATTTTCTTCTTGTTTATTAAAATTATTCGGGTGTTTATATATTTCAATAGCTTCACATTGCAAACGAACATAATAATGGGTTTGTGTTGACAATATTTTCATATTGTCAAATTGAATGTCATGATTTAGATTATTCAGGGCATGGTCAGCCACAGCAGACCTCTCTGGTTGACCCAATCTACAAAATCTCATATGTTCTTTGCGTCTTGTATCAAAGCTACGTTTTGTGGTCCCGATGTATACTTTTCCACATGAACAAGATAACTTATACACTCCGGAAGATGATAAAGGGTTTGACACATCTTTAGGTGATCTTAAATGTTCTTTAATTTTTCTTGTAGGTTTAAAAATAGTCCTAATGCCATATTTGATTAGGATTTTTCAATTCTATTTGTAACATTAGCTATAAAAGGAAGAAAAGCAGTACCAACATTAAGAACTGGTTTTTCTTTAAGGTTACGCCTAGAAGGTGTAATAACATTATTAATATCTGTAAGTGAATATCCATTATCTTGTAAGGATTTTCTTAAATATTTATATTCATCATTCAAAAATTCAGGGTCACAAATTCGTTTTGCTCGATCTACTAAAGATTTAATTACACTAATTTTTGACGTGGATGGTGGTTGGATAATTTATGAAGGTATTATCAGTGTGTTCGGCTTTCTGTAAACCTTAAAAGATAGTGAATTATTATTTTAGATATTAATATGTCAAGAAATGGTAAACTTCCATTAGTTTCTTTTTCCATGGTAAACTGAATACTAGGATGTATACCATTTATAAAAACCAAAAACTCATGCAGTGCTTCTTCTCCATGTCTCCAAATAACAAATGTGTCATCTACATATCTATACCAAACTGAAGGTTTTTTAGGTGTATTTTGTAACGTTAATGTTTCAAATTTTTCCATATAAAAATTAGCTATAACAGGACTAAGGGGCTACCCATTGCTACACCTTCAATCTGTTCATAAAATTTACTATTCCACTGAAAATAAGTTGTAGTAAGACAGTGCTGAAAAAGAATGGTTATGTCCTTTGGAAAGGATGATCTGTGTATTCAATAGTTTCTTTTAGAGGTACTTTTGTAAAAAGTGAAATAACATCAAAACTAACCATTATATCACCCTCTTCAATTTTGAAACTATGCATTTTTTCAACAAAGTCGGCAGAATTTTTAATGTAATGGGGTGTTTTTCCTATATGAGGTTGTAATAACAATGTAAGATGTTTTGCAAGCTTATATGTAGGAGAACCAATTGCACTAACAATAGGCCTTAAAGGAATATTAGGTTTATGAATTTTTGGTAAACCATATAGTTTTGGTGAAATAGCTTCAGAGTTAGATAGTTTCTTCTTTATTTCTTCAGGAATAGATGATAATTAATCAGCTCTTTAGTTTTTAAAAGAAACTTTTTTGTTGGATCCTTTGGTATTTCACGATAAGTTTCTGGTCCCAACAAAATGCATATTAAAATTTGGTTTTTAACAAAATTGTTAAAATAAACCCACTAGTATGACTTAGTTTTCTTACTGTTCACAGATGAGAACGCGACGACAGACCACCGCCCGATCGGTTTCGTCATTATTATGACTCATCAGTATCGCGTAGATCTGTGACAGATCTACCCGCTCCTAATGAGTTTTAACAATTTTGTTAAAAACCAAACTTTAATATTTTTTCTTTTAGAGAAATTAATTTTCTTGATTTTATTAATTTATATGTATTAGTATATACCAGTTTGAGAGGTCCCACCCAAGGAGATACAGATGGCGCTGCTCTTAACTCTCACAATTTTGTCTTCTTTTGAGGACATGATATATACGTTTAGAGTCGAGATATTCCATAACAGCTCTACGCGCTCCTGATGGGCTACAATAATGACGAAACCGGTCGGTCTTATTTTAACAATTTTGTTAAAAACCAAACTTTAACATGCTTTCTTTTAGAGAAATTCATTTTCTTAATTTATATATATATATATATATATATATATATATATATATATATATATATATATATATATTAGTATATATAGTTTGAGAGGTCTCACTCAACGGATACAGATGGCGCTGATCTTAACTCTCACATATGATATTCTTTCGTAGCCATCATATATACGTTCAGAGTCGAGATATTTTATGACCGAGCTAGTAGCGTAGTGGTGACACGACCTGCTTAGCATTCGGGAGGGTACGATTCTCGTTATCGCCTACCTTGTATGAGGTTTTTTCAGGAGGTTACCCTCATACACATGTAGCGGCATAGTCACTGCGTATATATGCACACCATGTGCTACTTAGGCGAATACTGCCCCCTCACAACCCTAATTCCGATCCTATCCTGACCACACCCATTCCTAATCCCCCACCATGGAATATATACGTAATGTATGTATGTATGCTGGGAATCCATGATTGTGGCTGAAGGAGCTCGGAAAGCTCGAGGAGCCCACCCTCTGAAATACGAGGAATTTTCTTTTTTTTCCTAGATATTTCATGACAGATCTACCCGCTCCTGATGGGTCGCAATAATGACGAAACCGGTCGGACGGTGGTCTGCGATGGCGTTCTCGTGTCTGAACACTAAGAAAGCTAAGCCATACTGGTGGGCTTGTTTTAACAATTTAGAGAAATTGATTATATATATATATATATATATATATATATATATATATATATATATATATATATATATATATATATATTATATTGGTATATACCAGTTTGAGAGGTCCCACTCAATGGATACTCTTAACTCTCATATATCCGTCTTCTTTTGTGGCCATTATATACAGGGTGTCCCGTAAATATAGGAGTTTTTTCAGACACCCAGTTGAAATGTGGGGATTGACTTGGATATAAGCAAGAATGTTAATAACATTATTATCTGTAGTAGCAGGCTTACTTCGAGTATTTTCATCTTTTCCAGTTGGACAAGAATCAAGTCTTAACTTTTGTTCTATATAACGGAAAGTATTTTTACCTGGAGTTGTTCGGTCGGGGAAACGGTTTCTGTATAAAACACTAGCACGTCTGCCGTTTCTTCCACATTCTCCATAAATGACCAGCATATCGACATACACGTCGTAACTGAACCGTAAAGGCATAATAAGTGTTATGTCAAATAACTTTTAGAAGAATAGTACAGTGAACGATTGTTTACTAGCACGGACAGTTTTTTAAAACTATAAAATCTGTTCCCTTGCTAGGGTACGTTTTTCGCCTCTATGCACTCCTTGTTATTCAAATAAAAAACCTTCATAATAATTTGTTTATCACTGCTAAGTACCTACAAAACCAAAAAACAAAAGACAAATAGATATCGCCGAATTAGGATAAGAGTAACCTTTACAGAAGTGGAAAAATATACAGGGTATCCCATTAAAAATTGAAAATGATACCACATGACCCGAAATGTGACGTGGCAACAAAATGGCAGCTTGCTTAAAATGGTCTACCCAGTAGTTACAACTACCAAATTTAAATATGGTAGTGCAGATAGTTTTCGAGATACACAAGGTGTCCAAGAAGTTCGAACCAATAACTTGGGAGATGGTAGATCTAATCATTTCAAGACAGAACTTTCACATAAACGTAAGTCCAATAATGTTTCGTTTCCGAGATACAGTGTGTTAAAGTTACAAAAAAGTGATTTTTGAAATATCTCTAAAACGAAAAAAGGTATTTTTCTTGTTCTTGGTATAATAAATAAGGATATAAATTACAATGATTTTAGCCTATTAATACGTTTTTATTATGTATATTGGCGTGGAACGCAAGGGGCAGTACAACCCTTTAATCTCTAATTTCTACGCCCATGGAGTAAATTGAATTTATTAAAATACGAAACCTTGATGTTTTTCAGATAAAAAAGGTACACTTTGTCTAAATGGATAACTTTAACAGTTTCTAAGACATTTGCATTTCTAGGTACTTATTGTCTACCACTTAGAAAGGTTATTAACTTTTGCACCCTGTATCTCGAAAACGAACCACTATTGAACTTACTTTTATGTGAAAGTTTTGTGTCAAAATGATTAGATCTATCATGTCCTGAGGCTACGTGTATTCTTGCCGAAACACTGATTTTCAGGTTTTGAAGTTTCCCAAATGCTACAGAAATAATAATAACCTGCCTAAGCAATTGGTAATAAATACCTAAAAATGCAGATATCTTAAAAACTGTGAAAGTGATCGAATTAGACAAAGATACTTTTTTATCTGAAAAATATCAAGGTTTCGTATTTGAATAAAAAAATTCAGTTTACTCCACTGGAGTAGAAATTTGGGATTAAAAGGTTGTGCTGCCCTTTGTCTTCTACGCCACTGTACCTAATAAAAACGTATTAAAAAGCTAAAACAATGTATCCTATTTATTATACCAAGAACAAGAAAAATGCCTTTTTTCGTTTTGGAGATATTTCAAAAATCAACTGTTTCTATTTTGGAAATTTGATACCCTGTATCTCAGAAACGAAGCATTATTGGACTTAGGTTTATATGAAGGTTTTGTCTTAAAATGATTATATCTGTCATCTCCCAAGTTTTTGGTACGAACTCCTGGGACACCTTGTATACTGGCCAAAACCTCAGGGGCGATCCTGTATAAATTACTTCACCTGAGTTCACAACACCAGTAAATCATGTAATAATTAATAATTAACAAATCGTCACTAAAACTAACCACGTGCATTAATTCGATATTTTCAGACTACATTCTTTGCGGAATTGAGAAGGAGCCAGAAAGCGAAATAGAAGATACAGGGGCCTTAATTGTGGCGGTTTTCAATAAATTATTGCGGTACAATTACCCTTACAACAATAAATAATAATTATTGTTGTATCGATTAGAATAAATAAATATTTGCATAAAAATTTTACTATCGACCTGTATCTAATAAACGACGCATATTTAAAGGTACGTTTATGGGAACTTTCTTCATATTTAGAGGTATACTTTCACCTCCTGACGTTTGTTGCAATATTTACGGGACACCCTGTATACGTTTAGAGTCGAGATGTACGTTGACAGATCTACCCGCTCCTGATGAGTCACAATAATGACGAAACCGGTCGGGCGGTGGTCTATCATGGGGTTCTCGTCTCTGAACAATAAGAAAGCTAAGTCATACTGGTGGGCTTATTTTAACAATATTGTTAAAAACCAAATTTTATAGAACAAATTCAAAAACATAAATATTCATACCTCAGTTTCAATTAATTGAACTCTCAATACAAACCTAGTGAAATTATCAAAAGTAAATCTTGAAGCTAAAACACAACTTTTAACTACCACCTTGATATTA